>ML779096.1:428921-451463 GCA_009831015.1 Picea engelmannii | reverse complement strand
CCTGATGAAGAGCCTAACTTAGAAGATGTTGATGAAGAATATGATAATTTAAATCTTGAAGAAAATGAATTAGAGTGGTTATTAAAGGATTTATTTGATCCTTTGTATTTCTAAGGAGTCCATGGGTATCCAAATAAGTATGAAGATTGGAAAGGAGAAATACCAAAGCTCCATGGACTTAGTGACTCACATATTTTACGTATTACATCTTTCATTGATGTTATTTTAAAGCTCAACATTATTCATGAGGACATTAAGATGAAGATGTTCATATTGTCCTTGGATTTTCTTGAAGATGAGATTTTTTATTGGTACATAAAACTTGGTGAAGGAAAAATATCATCACTAATAGATTTATTCAAAATGTTCCTCAATAAATGGTTTCCTCTTTGTGAAAAAACACAAAGATCAGCGGTGAGAGTGTTGTTACAAATTTGGGGAAGTATTTTCGACATTATTATAAAGACAAGTCTTGACTCATAATTTTTCGCATTCCCCTTTTCATTTTATTTAAGGTGGCATGGAAAGTCCACAACTTTCATGTAGATTTCAGATGGAGTCACCTTCATGGGGAGGGAAAGATGTTCAATGATATATCTTTTAAGTTGGATTAAGTTTGGTTATATATCTTGTTTAAATTTGTTTTTTTTTTTGCATCTACCTCATTAATAAAATAATGTTGAAGATGCTCAAATTTAATCATTTCTCTGTAGTTAATTTATTTTTTATGCTTTGAAATAAATGGATTAAAAACTATTCTTCCTCTCATTTTTTGAGTACCAATGTTGTGCTCTTTTCATGATTCATATGCTTGGAATGATCAAATTAATGCAACGTTCCATTTACTAAGTGAAACAACTTACTCTTGCGGTAACTAATTTCATCTTGAAAGCTTGACGTCTTGATTCTAAAGATTATTTTTTCAGATCTGAACTTATCTATGGTGGATGTGGCATATTCTATGGCATAATAACTCACTTTGACATTCACATATTCTATGGCATTATGAGACATCTTGATATGTCATCTTGCTATCACTTATGACAAGGGTTTAATAGTATGCATAACGGTGACATTCTGGTCTTTATACATCATATTTGAGCATATTTTACATATGTATCATACCCTTGATCAAATCGATGCATGAGATTGGGAAATACTTGCTCCATAGTGCTAACATCTCATAGATTTAAGGGTTTTTTTAGGTTTTTTTATTCACATTTGAAATAATACACATGATAAGATAAACAAGGCTACATAGTAGCTTAGTACCCGTCGAGTTTAGTTGAGTAGAGTAGTGACATGGTACTCACATTGTATTATTGAATTAATTTTCTTACCCATAAATGAAGCAGAAATATTAAATTTTGACGTGAAGCAGGAAGTGGGTGCCAATAAAGTGAAATATTAGATTTTGACGTGAAGCAGGAAGTTGGCAGTTAGGCCTTGTCAGGTTGGTAGTCAGGCCTTACCACATCAATCAAATATTATATATCATTGGCAAAGTATTTAATGGTGTAGAACTTCATCGGTTAGCAAAAGTTGAGCAATAAGACCGTCAAGTTTTTATCCAATAATAATTTAAAATAATAATAATAAATTTATTATTTAATTTAAAAAAATCTAAACTATTACAGAAATTTTAGAAAACATAAAAATATTTAAAATTCAAAACAAAAGTAATACAGGGTCAACTAAAAACTTCAGCAGGTACTAATAAGCATTAATTATCTCACACTACTCGTACAATTTCACACAGTCGATAAATTGACTAGACATTGCTATTGACACTTGGAATTATCCATTGTTTATTGTGATCTTTTAAAATGATGGTAACCTATCCTAACAAACAATGATTAATGTACCCTAAATGTTGACATTTGTTATGTCTCTCTAAGCATTGTTGATATATGGGATTGAGTATTGTTTACATGACATAATTTTATCATTGTGGGATATCCTAAATCTGGTCTTTCGTGATAACAAACATGTGATAAATATGCTTTGAATGTTGTTAAAAGTGCTCATTGTGTACTCATAATGGATCACTATTTCATGGTTTTAGTTTTTGGAAAATGTGCCTTAAACAATTACATCTCTATTGCTTTTTAGAGTTGACATATCTGATTGATTAATGTTCCATGATATGATCTCACACTATGTTCTCATGGTCAAGACAATGCACTAATAATTATTGTTGAATGATTCAACTCTTCTCATATTGAATGATATAACTCTACTATCCCAATGCTATAAATCTGTTGTATTTACTATTCTTTCATGGTCAATAATAATTATTGTTGAATGATTCAACTCTTCTCATATTGAATGATATAACTCTACTATCCCAATGCTATAAATCTGTTGTACTCACTATTCTTTCATGGTCAAGACAATGCACTAATAATTATTGTTGAATGATTCGACTCTTCTCATATTGAATGATATAACTCTACTATCTCAATGCTATAAATCTGTTGTACTCACTATTCTTTAATAACAACAGTGTATGTGGTATTTATTGCAAACACATAACTCTTAGCATATGATCTTTTGATGATGACAATAAGACTCTTAACTCTTGATACTAATGATGAGTGAATGATGCAATGCTCTAATCTCACTTCATGGCATAATTGGATACATGTTTCACATTTTTTTTAGCAAGATCTATCTTTCATTTTCCAAGCATAATTTTGTCACATGAATGAACATATTTATCTAATCAAATTAATTTAGAGAGCTTCCCTTCCCTACTAAATGAATTAGCTTAGCTTGAATTTTAGGGATTCCCCCCTTGACTAGGATACCCTTCCAGTAGTCTAAAGAGTGGGGTAAGACCACCGAGGTGACAATGGGCGGTTTTCCTGAGAGTTTCCTCTAGGCTCTCTTGTTGGGGTCATGAATTTTCCCTATAGGAGAGAGTTTGAGTAGTAATAGATATTACATAAAAGGATGATGCTTATCATTAAAATATGCATATTTGAAACGATTCTTAGATAACATATATAATCTCACAAGCCTTTGAAGGTTAACTAAGATTCCCCATCCACCTCTCTCAAAATAAAATCAAAAGGTAAAGGCTTGGGAAAGACATTTTGGATCATGTGCGACATGTAGGAATCTTTGTCAAGGATATGGAAACTGACTGGCAGCAGAGCAAGGCCTGTGTTATCAAGGTGACTCCGTTGAGGCTATGGATGCTCACTGGAAATCGAGAAACACTAAGAGAATATGAATAAAGCATCCAAGATCTTTAACATTTCTTGTATGTAACAACCTTGTGGCACTACATTGGCATCTAGGGAAGAGCTAAGTCAATAAATAACTTCATATTTTGGCCTTTCAACTATGACTAGTAAGTTGCTTAGGCTAAAAGTGAATACTCATTCAGCTAATCTAAAGTGAAGGGTATAGTGGGAACCTTTTGAGCAAAAACAAAAGTGCTCTACCAAAGGCAAGTTTTGTCTTAATAGAACATGTGACTATCCAAAATTTTAGTTTTATAGTTTCATGGTTTCATCCAGTGTGTCCTCAATTGTTGAACAAACAACAACTTTCTCATACCTTTATTGTCTTTGTAATATGAAGAAGGAAAAAAATGATTGGGGCTTCTCCTTTTTTAATCTTTTGAACCTCAGTAGACTTATCTTTGATTTGAGTAAATGAATTAGAAGAATTTTCAAGTTGAAAAAGTCCTTGACACTCTTCAAAGATATTACCAAGCCTTAAATGTTGTTTTTGAATATTTGATCCAACCCCTTTTGAGAAAATTCTTCTTTTCACGGCCTTTAGAAACTTGTAAAATCATGTTTCATCACAAGTCTAGAAAACTTGTCTTGGTGCGATACGACGCATGAAAATTTATTTTGGCGTGATACATCATATCACATGAAAGTTTAATTTCCTACGACATATAAAGAATTAACAAATTTTAGAAATTTTGGTGTTTTACAACTTAGAAAGTCGTATACTTTTGTGGCATATCGCAACCTTCAAAGTTTTTCACAGACACGATGCATCACAACATTGAAAAGTTTTTGCAGTTGCAATACATCACATCGAAAGTAATTTTCATCGCAACACATGGTACCTCCAAAAGTTTTTTTTTATGCAATACAATACATCTCAAAACACTTTCCCTTGCGATACATCACAAAGCATCAAACTTTGAATTTCCATGATGTATTCCTTTATCGCACTAGAGAGAAACTCCCAATGACACAATGACAATCCCTTGTCACATGAAAAGAAATTTTCCAAGGTGCAACATACCACAAACCCATTGGGTTTCCAAATTAACATTGATAACCTTATATCACACTAGAAAAAACTTTCCGAGTATGCGACAAACGTCACCTTTACCCTTTTAAAAGGTAAAAAAGGTGTCAAAAGGGTCATGTTCTTTTTATAAAATCACATTGGACCATTTCATTTGTCATTTCATTTTCTCCTAGAGCACATCGACATTGACAAAGTTTTTAAAGATTCTTGAGGCCACCATGATTCACATAAATCGTACCATACTCCCTTAAGTTTTTGTTTGTCTCTTTTTAGGTAATTACCATACCCCATCTTGTATACAATCAAAATATTTTGTTTGAAACTCACCTATTAGCTATCAAAGAATCCTTTTACTCACTTTTTCTTCCTAGCCTTTCAACCCATCAAAGAGTAAAATCAAAGAATTGTTTGAATCTCTTTCTTTTTTAGCGGTCAGAAACCCCCATACGCCCTTTCAATTACAAGTAAAACCCAAGTGTGGTCAAGGGAAAGCACCACATTCTTTTTAATCCATTCGACCCTATTTTTCTATTCGACTTACCAATTGAATGATGAAATCAAACCCTCAGGTGATTTCCTGTAAAGGTAATGAATTAACTTCCATGCCACCAAATACACTCTACATTTTAGCTCGGTATGCACTTGATCTCCATTTCAACCCATACAGACAATCCTGAATACCTTGTCTATCACGTATTGACCCAAAGAATTTTCATACTTGTCTCTATGAATGCATAAGTTATAGTGTCTCCCTTGTTCCCAATTCATGATGTTATGGCCATCATTATCAAATGAAAGTAGAGCTAGTGTATTCATTGATCTTGATGGTATTAATCCCATTGGTTGGTCAACCTAGATCATGAATTATCTCCAACGAGGGGTGGTTTTTTCTCTCTTACTTGACTAAAACTGAAGTCACTCTTTAGTGAAAATTTCTCTGGGAAAGAAAATACGGGAAATACAAAAATTTTCCAAGAATGAAAATGTGTACCCATTACCATATTCTTTTGAGCCACCATCTCTATAGAGGGAGCAACTGAAACAACTATCACACTGATAGATATTTCTCCCAAGACACCTGACACTGAAGATAAGAGACCTATCAACCCCTTGTGTTTCTATTTTAGAATAATCTTCCATACATAGGTAATTCAATTTTTTTTTACATCTAACATCATTAATGTTTTTTGTTTTTGAAATGGATGGGTTATAGGACTCAAACATGGCCTCCAAACAACCTAAGAAGCAAAAGGAACAAGTACTCAAGCTAAGCCCTGATGAGGAGAAGTTGTAGAACCTGAAATATATTTTGGCATTCTAGGGTCGACTTATGGAGATACAAAACGTTGCATGGATGTAGGAATGGTATTGAAATGGGGAGAAATGTACCATAGGTTTAGAGAAGAAACATTTCCTGAGATACCACTTATTTCCCATGAAAACAACCCTAATGTTGGTGTCCAAAAATCCATTAAGAAGTCACAACTTCATAGAGTTGTTGCTTGACTTAGTATCTTCCCTTGTGCAGAGGTCATTGCCTGGTTCATTAACTAGGAAAATATTGATAATAGATTGATTGGAGACACTAATGGCAAGGCCATCACTTCATTATAGACCTCATCTTTGAATGCATGCTACAACTTTCCACCCTCTAAAGTAGATTTGGATGACAAATGGATGCTACCATTTCCTGTAAATTGTAGAGACCTCATGAAGAGATGGTGGGTAAACCCCAAATAATTCATACCCATAAGAAAATGAACTTATCCTACCAGCTTACTAAGAAATCCTTTCAAGGTCACATTTGTTCTCCTCAGTAGATTGTATGGTGAGGATGATGACACTCAATATAGGGAGTCATGGGTTCCCATGATGTAGACAATCACCCAAACATGTTCCATTTTCAACTAGGGTGTTATCCTATTAGTTGTTATATGTCAGGCCATCTCCAAGGCCAAATATATGGCCCTAGTCAAACATCCAACCTTCTATATGTCTTCATACATGCTTGATATTACCTGTGGCGTCAACCAATTCCCTAAAATGGGTTGGCAATGGAAACCAAGTGAGCCTCCCATCCACATTTACTACCAAAACTTGTGGGAGCACCAATAGAGAAATTATACTTAGATTTGTGAGCAATTCATATTACCTGTGTCATCAACCAATTCCCTAAAATGGGTTGGCAATGGAAACCAAGTGAGCCTCCCATCCACATTTACTGCCAAAATTTGTGGGAGCACCAATAGAGAAATTATACTTAGATTTGTGAGAAATTCATAGCTCCTCAATACTAGTTTATTTTCTATGTTCCAGTGAGATGCATGTTCAGGAAGGTTATGCAAGCCATTGGTGAGGTCGGGGACTAGTACGTCGCCGAGAAAAAGGACTTACATCAAAGTTTTTAGAGCAATTAAAGCTCCTCATTTACTCCCTAAATTCATCCTAGATAAGTTTGCATTATAAGAGGTATCATATCGAACTTTTGTGCATGGAGTCGAAGCAACGCTTTCTCATGACAAGAAATCCCCATGGCCTCCACTTCTTTTGTATGTGGGCGCCTAAAACTTCAAAGAAATTAAAGTAGTTGAGGATGAAACTTTAGCCACTTTTCATTTTAGGGAAAAAATATTTAGAAGACACAACAATTTAGATGTGGTCAACAAGTTCTACAGAGATTATAAATATAGATGACCACACCAAAATGAAATATGACAAGAAAAAGAGTTGTACAGGAGAATTGTATCCTTAGACAAGGTAATGTTTAGAATGGGAAATAACTCTCGAGTGAATAAAGAAAGGTAACATATGGAAAGAGAGCGTATTGAAAAGGAAAGAATTGACAAAGAAGCCAAAGAAGAAACAACAAAAACATAGAGATTGGAGAAGGAAGTTGGACCACTGAGGCACCAACAAGAAGAATAAAGGAAAATAAAATAATAAGAGGAAGAGAAAGGAGGAAGACACAAAAAATAGGAAGAGGCGAGAGGCTAAGAACCCATGGACACTAGCCCTATAGAAAAATTATATGGAACACCTGGAATTGTAATGATGGGAGGAATCTTACCATTAGGGGAACTTGGATTGGGTGCATTTTCCCCTTCCAATTCAAACAGGGTAGTAGTCTTCAACTCATTTTTTTTACAAGACAAGAGAGAAGATAGTGAAGTAGTGGCCCAAAAATATGAATCTATTGGGAATCCCACAACTCACAATCATGACTGAGACCCCTTTAATGGATGACACAAGAGGAGATCCCATTTCCACAACATTCATTGGTGTTTCAATTTTTCAAGCATCAAAATTGAATATAAAAAATATGACGAGAGAAATTGAGTGCAAGCTAAGAATAAAGACATTGAAACAAGAGTAACTCACTATCAAGGTGAGATGACTAGCCTAGCATAATTCGAAGCGTGTTCCTTTGAGTTACAAGATGAGCTTAGCACAACCCAAAAGAAGATGTATATAAGCCTTAAATAATTCTAAGACATTTCCACGAGATTCCTCACATTTTTAGAAAATGTTAAAGATGAAAAGAAAGGCATTGTTATATGGACTCTAGCTCCCCATGGACAAGCTAAAGAAATGGTAGATAGAAGAGAAGAATGCACCAAGAGATCTACCAAGGATGTTAGAAAAGGAGAATCAATTGAATTGTGTAGCTTTACCCAATTGTCAAATAGCCAATACAACATTACAAAATGATATTATCATCTCAATAAGGGATTGCAAGCATATGTACTTGGCTACTAAAAAATTTATAGAATGATGTCATCTACCAACACTTCGAGACATGGCTTCATCTAGGTCCATGGTAGAAATTTTGAAAGAACTAGAGGACATCATTAACAATAAAGAGAATGTGATTGGTATGACTCCCAAAATCACAAAAGATCTAAAAGAACACATTTTTGTTCCTTCCAAAGAAATACATTTAATTAACTCCATTTTGAGAAAATTGAAGAAAGAGATGGGGCCCATGTCCAAAGAGTTAATATCGTATGAAGTTTCTCTTGAACAATTGATATTTAAACATGTCCTAGGTATTTCTTCCCAACATGAAGTTTCTGCTACCTATATCCAAGCTAAAGAGCAAAGTTGATTATAATTATTTTTGTAAATAAAATCCAATCTCATATAGTTTTTATAAAAATGTGAAAACAACGGAAGTTGAAATGTTGTAACTACAAAAAGGGAAGTCAAGAAGTCCCAAGAAGCAACTATAGCCTAAAGGCTTTATAAGCCCAAAAAGGAATTGTATTAGGGCCCTTTTTCTTTTGTAACTTGGAGAACTCTTTTGAAAATTATAACGATAAGAATCCCCCAAGGCCATTTTTTAAGAGTAATGGTGTTGTGATGTGTTTGTTGCGAACTTCTTCCAGTGTTTATGCTATTATTAATACCACTGTAAGGTTGTATTGTTCAATTGTTGACTATTTTACATTGAATTTATGGCTCTTATTGTTCATTTGATATGTTTTCTCCAAGCTAATAGATGAAAGATTGTGAATGGTGGTTCTCTAACCGAATTTTATGCTTTACACTTCTTCTATTTATGGTTATGTGTTCTCATATTTCTTAATAGATTTATGTTTCAAAAAGATCTTTTATTTGTTGGTTAAGCTTTGCTCCTAACTAGGACTAGTTAGATTAAGTTTGCATCTTGCACATAGAATAACAATATATTGAATTCCATAACAATCCCTTCATTTCAAGTAATATATGATAGGCCATAATCCAAATGAGTTTCCTATCCCAGATGTATCAGGTTTAATTGGAATGTTACATCGAGGAGTACCCCTTTGTTGAAAGGCACCTTTCCTACGTCAACACCAAGTCAACATTTATGGTTAATGAAGTAACTATTAAGGGAGGAGAGGGGTTTTAGTGGTTAACAACCATCTCCCTAGCCATAATAGTTTTTCATTGGACAATATTCTATTTCATACCTTGATATTGGTGTATGACTTGGTCACTCGTGTAGTACCCATTGTTTAGGGATGACCATTCTATTGTAAAGTTGTTTTAATTTATTGACTAGCTTATTCAAAGGAACATATAATAAAGAATTAAGGAGTTATGATGTATTGACATGGCTACATGCACCTTTTTTTTAACACTTGCTTGTTGCAACCTTCTAATGTTAAAAGATGGTTTTTTCAAACAAGTCTTTTAATGTAATCTAGTAACAAAAGAAAATATAACAAATAAACTTTAAGAAATTATAGAAGTTTTTTCTCTCTCCCATCTTGATATGTTTATGTTTAAATCCTTGTACACTTTTAAAGGGGTACTTTAGGATTCTCTAGCATAAGGTTAATATCTAATAATTGAGATATACTAATATAATACACATGGCAATATACAAACATCCAACTTTATAACACAATTAATTGTCTAAATTGCATGGTAATTGCAGGTTGCTTTTATATGAGAATATTTACATTTGATAGTTGAACACCATAATATATAAATTGGTTTAATATTATTTGTAGTCATCCTTAAAAAATGTTTATAACCTAGTCAACGAGGAGTTGACTAGCATTTCATATAGGCAATGGGATGCCAACTACCTTTATTGAAAATTCAAGATGCCAACAATAATTATTGGCCTTCCTTCAACTTCCTTGATGGATCACCATAGTAGAAACTAGGTAAAGATAAATTAGATAATGCCTCTAATACTTCCGAACTTACATGTTTTCTTGATAAACCACCCTAACTGAACTTAGGCAAAGATAAATTAGACAATGCCTCTAATATTTCTTAACTTACGTGTCTTCTTGGGTATCCATATACTTCTCTTTTTTCTATATTGAAGAGGCCATCAAGTATGGAACTTATTAGGATTCAAGGCAAAGGTTGAAAAATCCCATGTACTCCTTCTCTTGGATCATATGAATACTTCTCTCAATTCCAACGGCCCCTGAAAATTTTAGAGTGCACTATAGGTGAGTACTTAAAAGTTAATTTCTATATATACAAGTAATCCAAATAAATTTTCAACTCAAACCATCCATGATGAAGTGCAAAGATTTTATCTTTCTCACCCATTGTCAATGCACTGACAAAAATCACCGCGGAGAGGATGAAGACAATGATTGAAGCTCTTCCAAGTAGGGTCACAAGCTTTCGAAGGAAGTATTGTCCCCAAAATCCAGCTAAAATAGATACACTCATGAGATACAAAGCTACAAAAACAACAAACGAGTTAGTTAGCAAACTTTCACACACTTGTTGCATAGTAAAATTTGATGAAATGAACACTTGAAAGGGATAATTTGTATATACCATAGGGGAGTGGAAATCTATTCAGAAAATAGAATTCCACCACAGACAATGAGGAGGAAAACATCATCACGAAGGTTGCAGTGGCACTTGCAACCTACAAATCATGACACAAGCAATTAGCTATGCTATACATGCATTGAGTTAGATGTGTTGAAATCTAGTAATAAATGATTAGTAAAAGAGATTCACCTGTGGAATTACACCAATTTCAAGAAGTAGAGGCCCTAAGATGAATCCACCACCAGATCCAAGTAAACCTCCAACAATGCCACCCACAATTCCAGAAGATGCACACAAAACCAACACGGTTGCTCCCCACTCAATAGAGGCCTCACAAACATTTTCCACGTCTCCACATCGTCTCCTACTCTTGCTACGCGTGTATAGTAATATTCCTTCATAGATGCATACACCAAATGCCACTGGAATCTGCATGGCAACTAACTTAGTTTTGATCAAAAGTATATGCTATAATTCTTAGTAGATTACCTTATCTTTGTTCAACTAAATCCTCTCGTCTTCTATAGACACTTACCTGCAAGGCATTCACCATCCAATACTCCACACCACAAACAATTGTACGAGTCTGTTGTAAGAAAAGAAATCAATTAGATCAAAGATGTGCTTTGCTTTTGGACCAAAAACAAATGAGATCATAATCATCATCTCACTTTTCACAATTTAATAAAATGGATAGAATATCAATGCTCTAGATTGTAAAAAGCACATGGAACTATGTAGAATAAAAACACATCCACTAACCTTTAATATTTGGAGGATTAGAAATAAAATCCATACAACGATGAGAACCGAAAGCCCTTTCCATCTAATGTTGAAACAAATTGTTTCCTAGCCAATGAAAAAACACTTTGTCACATCATGCACATCAGATAAAACTTCCATATCAATGAGAAAAGAAGAAAAGGTAGAAGTAAAATACGACTCCAAACTTTTTCAAACTAATTATAAACTAAACACGTCAAAGAAGAAAGACCAAACTCACTAGTGTTCCGTTTCTATGTTCATCACTTGGAAGAGCCTCATAATCCACATCTGTAAATCCAACAATAACACAAACTTACATTATATAATCATGCTACACATCCTTCCCATTAATAACTAAGTCTTCCATATTATAAATCTCACCATGAGTAGCTAGTACGGTGGTCTCCTCCTCAATCTAGAAAAAATAGAGAAAAAAAAAGTAAAATGTATAATTAGAGAGAGTCTTCCTATCATAATAATAAACTGCATAATAACAAAAACAACGAGGAAATCATCTTATCATTAAATATTACCTTAATCTTTGTCTCTTTCTTCCACATTTCTATACCCTTATAGAAGGACCTAGATGAAGTCCCTGTTGAAATAACAAAACGATAGATAAGAAAAGAAACTAGTAAATTTGGTCAAATGTACAAGATATTATCCCATCTCATTAAAAATGAACTCTCCACTTTTGGACCATTACCTAGAAAAAGGAAAATGATAAGAATTGTTATCAACCAATATGGAAATATCACACTTAGAGTCACTCCAGCTGTAATACCCATCATTAACATGGGTTGGAAAAAAAGTGCAAGATCATAGTCAATAATTGGTACATCTCTTGTGGGATGCCTAACTCTTAAATTGTACCACACTGACGAAGCTGATGCACCCATGATCATACCTGCCATAAGAAATGAACAATTAAAAATTTAGCAAGTGACACACCTATTAAGAGTTTTATAAAGGAGCGCATTTGCTCCTCAAACTAGGGTCAAATTTATAATATCCATTTTATCATTTTTCATAAAGGCAATAAAAAATCAAAACAAATTTTACATGGTAATAAATGTCAAAACACACTTTTCCTTGATGAACAACAAATTCAGGATAACTTAAATCATTTAGTAACTTGGGTCCCTCTTAAGGGTGGTTGGATCGAGTTGAGTTTCAATGTGGTAGTTAGAGGCCACTTAGGTTTGGTAGGAGTTGGAGGTGTCTTAAGAAGTGAAGAGGGTAGAATTTTTTATGTTTACTACAAATTTATTTGAAAGGAAACCAATAATCATGTTGAGGCATAAAATTGAATTGGAAGGATTAAATTATACCTTGACTTCCATTTTGTAAAAATTGAAGGGGATTCTAAACTATGAAATTCTTCCAGGTGAAATCTTTCAAAGCGATTGGTTCATCAATGATAAGATAACCTAGATTGATCAAGCTAAGGACATGATGGAACATTTACATATTATACACTGAGAACCAAGGATAAAGTCATGTATTGGACGATGAAAAGGACCATTAATAAAAATCAAAACCTTTGAAACATAAAGGTTAATCAATTGGTTAGGGGACTAAGGGGTTGGTGGTTGAGTTGCTAAACCATGCATAATGACACCTTCCTTAACACCCCTCCCTCAAACCTTAGTAAAATGGGAATTAATGGGTATCATGAAAAAGTGGTTGTCTTAAGAAGAATTGAATCCACATGAGGAAGAAGGATCTAAAAGGTTTGTGAAAAGAGATTTCCCTACCACCTCACTAGCCAAAGCATGTGCTCCCATGTGTTTCTATTTTAACGGGGATGTACTATCATTTGAACATTTGTAGCACACTAATTCAAATCTCAATGGACCAAGGGAAAGATGGTTCACACCTTTGCTAATTCAAGGTGGCATAGCCACTCTAAAGACCACACTTTTTAATGAAGTTGGCCCTTCTAAAGACCAAGCTCATGGACATGCCTCGGTGATAAACCCAAAAGACATTGTAGTTTGTGGAGAAAATCATCAACAACCAATAAGATTTGCGGGTGACAAATACACTTTGTCAATGGAAAGATAATTTTTTCATATATATCTAGATGTTTTAGAATAAACTTTGTTGTTAATTTTAAGGGTTAATTATGTTTTGTATGGATAATGTTGTTCTCTTAGAATATGACGAATAGTACAAGTACATAGAAACAAATAGGAAAAGTACTACCAAAGTTTCATCTTTGTTTAGCTTTGAAACTAATAAAGGAAGGTCAAGATATTTGGAAATACTAGTTTTATAAGGTGTACATAATCTCAATTGTAAAAGTGATTCTTATTGAAAACAAAATGTTAAAAAATACTAAAAATAGATTAAAAGGTAAAGAAAAAGGAAGGTTTCTTCATGAATTGAAGTTTACATTCTAAGTATGGATTCACTATTCAAAGCTTTTGATTAATTTAATGTTTTTATGAATCATACATTTAAGAGATATTCTTAGACTAACAAGGAATAATTCATCACTTTCCAGGGAATGCACAAGTAATACTCACATGCAATAGTAAGAAGGGAATGCACAAGTAATACTCACATGTAATAGTAACCCCTCTTAGACAAGCAATACTCACATGTAATAGTAACCCGCACACTAAGAGTAAGTTGAGTGAGGCATTTTCTAAGTATACTCACATGTAATAGTAATCCCTCTGAGCGTGCACTAACAATAAGTTAGTGAGGCATCTTCTAAGTATTTTGGTTGTCTACTCATGATTTTAAGGGAAGAAGTACTTTTCATAGTGTAGGGAAGGAAGAAATACTTTGTTATAGGAGCTTAGTACCATGCATCAATCCATAGCACATGAGAAGATGTGCTCATGTATAGGTGCACCAATTTGTAATAAAAGAGAAGAAGTGCTCGCATGAGAGATATTAATGGAAAGATTGTAATAATGACTTCATATATATTCTAAATCCAAATTAGTCCAATACAGTTTAAACAACAAAAAGCAATCCATTTGAGGTGAGGAAATCAACAAACAAAAAATGTTACATTTATGAACATGTATGAAACTTTGTATTATAAACTTTCATTTATAGGATGGTCTTGGTTAAAAACATTGAATTGTTAAAGAATTTGGACTACATAGAAGAAAGCATCAAGGTATGACAAAAATGTCAAAGGGATGTGTGAGATTCTCAAGTTCCATACTTGGTTTAGAGAAATTGTAGAGGAAAATAGAAGATCACTTTTATCATATTATAAATATTTTTTTTGAAGATTAATTCCGATATGGTTGTATAGGGAGAGTACAATGTATATGGATTTCTCCAACAAAAACTTCAAACTAAACATTATTGAAGGAAACTTAAACATAGACTAAAATGTGAAGGTTATAATAATTATCCATAATCAAGAAACACTAAGATTCATTTTCCCTTATAAACAACTTTAGGATTTTTTGGTTCAATAAAGTTTTGATAGATTAGACTTTAGCATAATGTATGAAGGTTTTTGTTTCAAAACATGGACTTGCAATCTAGTGTTTTACTTTTGTTGTGGTTTCCCCATAAATGTGTATTGTTTTACCTTTGTTGTGGTTTCCTCATAAATGTGTATTGTTTCTACATATTTGGGAGAGGCACTCCCTAGAATCAAGACAATAATATGGTCATGATCATATGATTAATATCATTAATATCATGTGCCATTTCATTCATGTTTGTATAGTAATTTTAAGACCAACCTCCCTAATTATCTTGAATGTCCTTCATTGGGCTTACTTGGAATTCTTTCTTCTTAGAATCAAAGGTCGGAGGTGGCATACTATCATTATATCTCAAATTGATCTACCCCATTTTTGTGTAAAGGTAATGATTTGAGAACACTTGTTGGAGGATCAAAATGAAAGAAATTAAAAAAGAGAACACATATTTATTGTTAGGTCAATGCGATGTATAGAAGGTTACACCAACAATAATATCAATCCATCCACCTCATAATGATCTCCTTACAACTTGTCCTAGTGCAATGGTCCCTTCCACCATGATTTGAATGAAAGTTGCCTTATCAATTCCTCATTCACCACATTAATACCACTTGGAAGGATACCAAAAAAAATTCAAAACAATGATTAGTTCACAACATAATTGTCTTTGTTTACTACTTAAGAGAGCAACCTTTCAATACAAGACAACAATACTCAACATGCCTCCAATTACATATTATAATGACATGTATATAGATGGTGATAGGTAGTGGAAGTGCCCAATTTAAATCTCTTTAAATGAAGAGCAATAATTTATGATTTAATAGACATATCATTCATAATGTGGAAAAGCATCTTTTAAATATTTTTATAAAATTTAGTTTAAAAAATAAATATATAAATATGACAATTTTTTTAATAATAATAAAAATTGAAAAAAAAACAAAAACTTATTATTAATAAATTTTCCAACTTCCTTCTAATTACTATATTGTATAATAAAAATATATATATAAACAAATAATAAAAAGTAATATCTCTTATTATTAATAAGTTTCCCAACTTCCTTCTAATTACTATATTGTATAATAAAAAATATATATAAACAAATAATAAAAAGTAATATCTCTAATAATAATGATAACAGGAAAAGCCAAAAATAAAAATAAAAAACTCCCACATGTTAACTTCATTTACGTTATTAAAATATTTAATAATATGCAATTAATGTGTAAAACAAATCTCATGATGTGGCATTACATAGAATCTCCTTAATTGTTGGACCTAGTGATTTGATCGTAGTGGAGACGATAAGTCAGAGTGTCCATGATATATACAGTGTGTTTTCTATTATATCGTCGAACACGTTATGTTCTAGTTTTACTCATGGATGACTCCTTATGTTTGGTGTGACTTACTAAAAAAATATATATTAACTCAATTATCATTGAGAAGTCAGTTATCTTATTTTATGTATAGAATTAAGGTTAGATGTTATTAAAAAACACATTATTTCAATGATGTATGGTGTACTTTGTTTTAATGATGACCACAAGAGATACTATGGATATGAAATTGTGTTTTGGTCTTAACCTAATATAAAGCTAAATAAATTAAAATTAAGGGTAGTATTTTATTTAAGGTTAAATGTTATTAAAAAATATACGACCTCAACTATGATGACAAGGGGCATGTTTAAGGTTAAATGTTACTAAAAAAACACATGACCTCAATGATGAGGACAAGGGACATTGGTTATCTTGTTTAATATATAGGATTAAGGCTAGATGTTACTAAAAAACACATGATCTCAATGATGACCACAAGAGACATTGTGGATACTATGTACCGTGAAACCACTTTTTGGTCTTGGAATAAAGATATTCCTCATATTCCTTAAACATATAGAAATAAGTTAACAACCCAAGACTTGGAGGTACCTGCATGGAGTGAATGTCTACCCCTTACAAACCACTAGCAAGCTGTTTCAAAGACATGGTTTTTGTTGACAATGGGCACATTTAATAGGGTTTTAGTTCTTAATACATTTTCTATGGACGAGATTAAATATGCCTAGAATTTTCTTAGTTGTCACAATAAATGAATGGCTCTGATTTCATCCATTAACTTCCTAGCTGTTATAAAGACATCCGTTTATATGTTTATTTTTTTACATTTACCTAATCGTATTTAAAAATTACTGTGTTCACTAACTTATTGCCACGTCTACCTGATTTAAAAATATTAAGATATTTGCACAGGTATTAACGCTTTTCATGTTTCTGCTGGCTGATCACTGACATTTGGTGGCCGCTTTTCTGTGCTGGCATCACCAGCTGTCGACTGACATTTGGTGGCCGCGTTTCTGTGCTGGCATCACCAGCTGTCGCTAATCATTTTTGCTAGTTTACAGTGCATGCTTGCGTTTTTAACCACCGTAAGTTTAACAGCAGTAAGCCGCCTTTCGACGTTCACCAACCACGAGTTAACAGCTGTGCTAATTACTATCCTCACTCATAATTTACCACTTAATTATAATAAATTTAACCGCCTTCAAATATATCTATATAAAATTCTAAAACATGTTTATTTATTTATAAGCATTCCGGAAAATATGATACGGCACATTGGTCGCAGACTCGCAGGGATAAGATCCCTGACCCAGGCTGGGCATCCCTCACCGATCAATATACTGACCACCTCCACGTGGCGCAGCAGTCTGTTTGGTTTAGAAAATTAAAGGTGACCGCCAGCGTGTTAAAGCCGGTGATAACTGACAGCAATTTAACCGCACAACGTGCTACTGAAGTTGACTGAATAGACTAATTAACTCTTCCCATTCCCACTGGGTCCCACATCCCGCTGCGGGAACGGCGTGCCGTTCCGTTCCGTTATGATCACTTCCTTATTTTTCTAAATATAAATTATATATACAATTTAATAATACTGGCAACTGTACATTGTGCCCGGCCAACTTCCAGAAATAAGCTCTGTAATTTCCTTCGAATCTTCTCAGTTTCATTAACTTAATAACTTATTTATTTAATGCAAACAACTATTTTTCAGGAAAAAAAAAACATTCGGACTGTCGAATGTTTTTCAGAATCTAAGCATGGTTCGATGTTTTCAATGAGTGAACTGTGTGATCAGATTATTTACTTACATTTTGACAAAGCCGCCGCAGATTTGGTGTCGAATCCCACTATGAGGTTGAGCATGGGAACGAATATGCCTCCACCACCTACCCCGCCCACAGTCCCGCAAGCCGATCCCACAAATCCGATAATCGTAGCCACGACGATCCTCCAGTTGAACTTCAGTTCCTGCAACACAAATAAAAACCCAAATCAATACTTAAATTCCAGATTGAAAATGATGCAGATTAGGCCATGGATTTTATGATTCTCGAGTTACTCACAGGCCACACTTTGTCGCTCGCAGCGGGAAGACCTAAGAGGTTCGAAACAGGCTTAGACTGAAAATATTCGAGCACAGAATCCACAGCCTCAAATCCTTCCATTCCTGTTGTATTCAGGCCGGCATGTGATTCGACCTTGGATAGTTTTCTTCCACCCAGAACTGATTTTTCCAAATTCTGGCCTACGATGGTGGAAAAATCAGCTCCTTGCGCTCGGTCGATAAACATTTCCTTGGACGATGCAGTGCTTGCTAAAGCGAGAACACAGAGAAGAAAAGCAAATCTAGAATCCATGGATTCTGAAACTCTGTATGAAGAACCAGAGGAATGAAGGAATATGTGGACTGCAGAGTAAGAAAACTCTGAAACGACTCTAGGACCTCCACCAGTTTTGCTTTGAGGAGGATATAATTCTTATACCGTCTTTGAGAATTAATGAAACACACAAAACAAAGAGATCACATGCAATGGGAGTACTAGATATACGGGGCCGTTCAGAAAAAATAAAATAATGTGTGATGAGCAGCGCAGCTGCTGGTAGACGATTGGCACTTTGTGGCTGCAGTGGGTCTCTCCTGACTCGCTGAGGGCATCCTTCTTCCGCTTCGCTTCCCAAAAATTGGACTCTTTTGTCAGACGAAACAAACTATTTTTCTAACCCTAGGTTTGATATACTCGCGGAAATAAACCCTAATGAGGTTGGTAGGGTTTTGAATTGACCTTGAAGGGGTTGATTTTGATAATTTAGGGTTTTAATAATAGACATGGTATGCCACGTGTAAGTTCCAGGATATGCATCCTAAATCTTCACGCCTTTGAGGTGGACATGACACGACATGTGTGAAGTGCACCACTACTTTGAGGTGGACATGAGATGAGAACTGTGAGGCGCAACTCAAAGTACACAAGAGATGATGAATCGCCACTAAGAGTTGATGGATCACTACTAGGACATTATATGACACATACTACATGCATTCAAAATAATAATGATTAATAAGATCTTACCAAATTTTTTCATGTTAAAAGTTATAAATTTTCATCATGTGATTAAATTAACTATAAAATTAGATTAAATATAAATATATTGTCATTGTGGTGGATTAGTTTGGATGGGTGAAGTGGGATGTTATTATTCTTTCTATTTAAATTTGATTTTCATTAATAATATGCTTGCTTCTCATAAAATTATTTGCATCTTCAAGAAATCTAATCCTAGAGGTTAGGTGCGATTTTTAAGTGATTTTGGTGGAATAAATTCACCCTAATGGTGATTATTTAGCGAAGATTTACCTTGACAAGTCTGAAAATGGTATTGTGGAAAGGGATAACTTTTATGTTGTTGTGGGCATTCATGAAGAGCATGTATTGACTCTTTGATAAAGGCAACTAGCAACAAAACCTCGAGAGTGCATCGTACAAGCTAGGAAAAGAAAAAGAGGGAGGTTCTCACTGATAATGCATGGTATATCACACACAAATATGATAGCTTACACAAACTTGCCACCTCCATCTCCACCCTCGTTGCATGTAACTAGCTTTGCAGCTATAGATGGGTACATAATACAGAGCTATCACGTGAGATAAAAGCGTTGCAGTGGTGTGCATTATTAAACAAATTTAATCATTCCTTGTTTTCATGATGTGATAGAAAATGGTGACTCTAGTCCTTTTCCATGCTATGTTATGCTCAATATTGCACAAGAGTCGATGTCCTAGAGGTGTTGTCTCTTGGGAAATGGGAGAGTAGAGTAATCTGTTGTAGAATCTAGTAGTGCAATCTTGAGGGGTTGTCTCTTGGGAAATGAGAGAGTAGAGTAATATGTTGTAGAATCTAGCAGTGCAATCTTGAAGGGTTGTCTCTTGGGAAATGGGAGAGTAGAGTAATATGTTGTAGAATCTAGCAGTGCAATCTTGGGATGACTTAGCAAAGTTACTGAACAAAAGAAGGTCCTTAATTGTTTGATTTTTCCATACAAGGTTGATGCACTCTTAGGTATTTTAGTTGTTGTCCAATGTCAAGGTCTTCATGCACTAGAGACCATGCAAAGAACGTCTTTTGGGGTTCCAAAGGAGATTTCCATATGGCCTTGAGCTTGTATAGCCAAGTCTTTTCCTTGGACTTTAGTCTACATATCTTATTTAGTCTTTCATTCAACATTGTTTTGGAAACTAACCAACTATAGCCATTGGATGACTTATACTTCTTGAAGCCTTTTACTTGGTTCATCCATAGTGTCATCACCAAGCCTATGGATATTGCAACCGAAACTTGAGGAATAAATTATCTAGAATGAAGCTTTGGATTTTATTAATGATTAGCATTCAATGTTGACTAAATTAAACTCGACCCTTAAGGTTGTCTAATGTTTCCACTCTCTAATCTTGGTATCATACAAGTTCTTGGTTGTTTTTTATATTTGCTATGTATATTTTGGATTTTAATAATTAATATTTTACAATTTATGTGAATTTCTAAAGTAGAAATATCCATCATAAAGCTTCACAAAATTGAAGTACATATTTGACATAGACTTAAATGACTCTAAGTTAATGTGCATATTAATTGTACTTGATGCACCATCTAGAATCAATGTACCATTATACATGAAAACACACATACAAATACTTGTTGGATCAACCCTATCTCCACTCAAGTATGAATTCTCATTCAAATAATGAAATGCATCTTACTTATTTTCTAATATTTTGGATTTATTGTTTTGTGTCCTTTTACCTAAAGCAATTTTTTCAAATTGTTTTTATATTAATTAAAGATCCATCTTTTCAATTTCAATTTAAGTATCGCTCATCCACCACCTATTAATAAGCGGTCCACAATGTCATAGTTTATCATCAATACTGAACTCAGCTTAACATCCATGACACTGATGATATTAAATGAGGTGAATTATATCACATTCTTAAGAAGAATGAAATCCTAATAAGAATAATATCACCACCCCATTTTGATTATGATGATATTCAATGGCGGTGAATTATATGACATTTTTAAGAAGAATTAAATCCTAATAAAAATAATATCACCACCTCATTTTCATTAACCAATAAAACTCTTAATAGTGTATTTTTTTTTTTTAATTTCATAAAATTAACTCAGTGAAATCCATGAATGATTTCACATGGTTCCTCCCCTAATATGGTCTTTTCGAATGAGACAATGTAAAAAGTTGACACTTATATATTTGACATATCTTTGGCTTATCTAATGGATTATTGGATTATGTAAACATTCCCAGAGGCGTGAGAGTTTGGAAGGGAAAAACAATTATATCTTGTTGGCTTCCACCTCTACCAGAACGTGCTCTACTTTTTTCTTTTGAGATCGACGTGCATATCTAGTTCACTTGACAACATGCCTTTGAATATCAAGTCCCCATCATGTGGGATTCATTCCCTGCTTTTGTTTTGGCTTCTTCATAGTATGGAATATTCGATGGCATGCCTTTATGGCTTTGATGGATCCATTGAACATTGAATCCAATTTAAAGTGGTGGTTATTTTTTTACTTCATTGGCTACACTCCAAATTTAATTGACTATTCAAAGAGGGTTTCCTTTTTTGTTTTGTTAACTATTAAAAATGGGTTTCCTTTTTTGATAATATTGTCTTACAAAACAATTGATTGACTAAGAGAATCCGGGACAGCATATAACATGGGGGACCAACATTTCATCTCTTGTAGTGTATTTGTAGTGTGTAAGGGAGGTGCTTGGCTTTTCAACATTCAATATCACTTTTTATATTTCCTTACCTTGCATTATTGGATTTTGATTGATTCAAATAAATTTTATCTATATCATAACAACCCCATTGATTATCATAAATTTTTTATTGTAAAAGTAGATTGATCTTGATCGAAAATAGATTCACTGTATAATTAGGTGGATCTAAGGGACATTTTTTTTTTTTTCTTTTGAAATTTATTTTTGTCTAAGTATAGATCAAAAAGATCGAGGGGGGATCTAGTGTTTGATATACCTTTTGAAATTAATTTTTATATAAGTAGAGACCAAAAAAATCGGGGAATCTAATGTTTGATAAGGTTTGATCAATTGATAAGGAATATAACAAATATATAAGAGGATAATAACCATATCACTTTAAAAAAATTATTCGATTACTATATTCTCAAATATTAAATGAGAATGCGAGCGTAATATTTCAATTTGATCTTTCGAGATATTAAATGAGAATGTGAGTGTAATATCTCAATTTGATCTTTCGAAATGAGTTGGGCTTAATTATATATATGTTAAATATTTTGCATAGATGGTTTTATCACTATGTCTTATT
>ML779096.1:408719-427258 GCA_009831015.1 Picea engelmannii | reverse complement strand
ACCAAAATTGAACAAGTGATTAATGAGCAGTGAACTCCTATCCAAATTATCCTTCATTCTGTTCATGTTACAAATATCAAAATTTGAGTTTTGGATACAGGAGGAATTTCTCCCTTCGGATACAGGGCACAGTCAGTGATGAAATCGGATACAGGGCAGTAGTGATGAAGTGACCTGTTAAAAGCACTATGTTAAAATGGGAAGAATTGATAAAACTCAAGATTTTGGTCAACAATTAAATTACATATTTTTATTTTTAAATAATTTTATTTATCATATTTTAAATTAAAATTATATTAATTTAATTTAATTTTATTTATCATATTTCAACAAAAGCGTCAACCTCCCATAAGCCACGTGGGCCCTAGTATTTTCTTTTTGGTTTTGATGTAATATTAATATAAAGTTTCCGTAATCCCTGCGGTTTTGACTTTCGCGATTGTTGTCATTAAAGCAACGTACAAAACACTCAAGGTATTGCTTTCCCTCTTCCGAAACACACATATGGTCATCCATTGTCTAATGCGTGCAGTCCAATGGTTATAATTTTTAATTTTTCGTAATTATTATTACCATTATCTAATGGGTGCAGTCTAATTGTTATAATTTTTTTATTTTTTCGTAATTGTTATTACGAAATTTACAAATTTGGTACTGTACAAATCATAATTTTAAATTATTTAAATTATATTTTTAATACATAAATTGACTCAACATTTTCAAAATATAAGTTGGCAGGGACTATGTTGCCATGCAACCCTTGTTTACATTATGAGGTCGACATGCCATTGTGATTCTAAATACTTATAAACATTGACATTTGAATTAATGAGATATTAAAATTGATTGAAAATGAGCATCGAAAGAGGTGGTTATGATACTACGAGAGGGGAAATGTAATGGGATCGAAGGGAATATTTGTATGCCTAGATGCCTATGTTTTCTATATCTACTTGTCCTATCCACCTTGTCATTACCTCAACCCTTCACTCTTTTATAATGTTGATATTGATTGTAACTTGTAGTTTAATTTGAGATATTAGAAGTGGACCTAACCATCTTCTATATCTAGGCAACCACCTCATACATTATGGGAAAATTGTCCCGCACATTATTGGAACTAAAAGAAGTTGGATTAGGACTCTCTTGCCACCTTCCACTTATACCGAGAGAGGAAATTCAAATAGGAAAAGAGGGCAGTGTTTCTTTGAAATCTTTAGAGAAGAGGAAAAAATAGTTTTACTTTGGAAAAAATAAGTTTCCATACTATCAAACTAAATATACTACGAAATAAATCCATGAGAGCTAGTAGGGAATATGAGAAGGAAGATGAAACCAAAGAGAGAAAGAGGAAGCGGCTAATGTGTAGAAATATATATCTGAGTGAGTAAAGAGACATGATTAGAATATTTGAAGAAAGCTAATCATAAAAATTGTTGGGTATGTGTTATATTCTTTGGACAATTAGCCTCATGCATTGTTATGTTGCACTGGGTGCAACAGGGCGGTCATAGGGGGGCGAAGCCCCTAAGAAAAACAATTTGGGTTGTATTTTGGTCCATTTTTTTAGCTTGTTTTTTGTGATTTTTGGCCAATGGTTTTTCATCTCATTGTAATGTAATTATGGTCAATGAATCTAATATGGGTCAACATATTAGGGTTTTGGATGCCACGGGATCATATATATATAGTATTGTAATGGTGAAGTTAATACAATGAGAGTTAGAGGTGCAACTCTAAACATTTGTTGGTTTTCTTGGTTAAGGGTTTCCAAGGTAAATTTCTAAGTACTATGTGTGATTGTTATTGTTTTCTTTCTATTTTATAAAGAATCTATATGTGCATTGCTATTTTGTAAAGGTTTAAAACCTACATTTAGTATTAGAGTGGTTATTGGCTTCAGAGGGATGCCTTTGTTCCTAAGGGTTAAATTATCTTGGGTTTGTGATAAACCTAGTTTTAGTGGGAGCTCTACAGTGGTGATTCTTGTGTTGAAAGAAAATGGTGAGTAGTTCTAAAATAGGGATTGAGAACTTTAATGGGAATTTTTTTGAGCTATGGAAGCTCAAGATGGAGGATCTTTTGGTAGAAAAAGAACAATGGGTCATTTTGGATCATGGTACTACACCTACGGGTATGTCAACAAAGATTGGAAGAAGTTGGATAGGAAGGTAAAACGAACAATAGGTTGTATCTTTCAGATTCAATGTTACTGAATGTCTCGAGAGAGGCTACATCCAAATAACAATGAGATAGGTTAGAGGCTTTCTATCAATTTAAGTGCTTGGTAAACAAAAGTTTCCTATGGAAGAAGTTGTACCTCCTAAGGATGAATGTGGGAGACTTGGTGATATAACATCTAAATGCCTTCAATAATGTAGTAAGTGAGTTGTTGTTTGTGGATATTTAAATTTCAGATGAAGATAAGTGAATTATTTTATTTTGTTCATTGCAGATTCGTGGGATAGTCTGGTTGTAACTATTGGTATCAATGCGACCACATTAAAGTTTGATGATGTGGTTTCATCATTGTTATCAAAATAAATGAGGAAGAAAACCATGGATAGCCAAAACAAAGATGCCTTATCTGTAAGAGGACCTACCCTAGATAGAAATAAAAATAAGTCCTCGAGTGGGAGATCTAAATCTAGAGGTAGATCTAAATCTCTAGGAAAATCCTTAAAGAAATTATGGAAATGTGGTAAAGCTGGGAATTTCAGGAAGGGTTGTAGATAAAAAAGTGTTCATGAGAGAGAGAAGGGATCTAATGATGTTCCTTCCACAAAATGGAAAGCCTCCTTGAAAGGAGGAGGGGATGTGTACTTGGATTCTTCAAGCACACATGTAGATCATGATGTATGGTCGATCGATTCAGGTGCTTCTTTTCATATCACTCCTCATAGGGAGTCGTTATGTGAATATGAAAGGTATAATGAAGGTGATGTTTTCTTAGGAGATTAATCGAAAAACATAATCACAGGATGTGGAAAGATCAAGTTGCAGCTGAAGGATGGAAGGATTAAAACACTCCCTAGAGATTTACACATTCCAACGCTGGCTAGAAACTTGATATTTGTAAGTAAAATGAGTGATGTAGGTGTACATATTATGTCCGAAAAGGAAACCTGTAAAATGGTTCGAGGAGAAATGGTGTTGATGAGGGGAGTTCGAAATGGAACTTTATAAAAGCTATTTGGAAGAACAATCAGTTATGAGTGTAACAATTATATTGTTCCTGGGGGTGAAAAAGAAAAAAAAATCATATGGTTTCTAGAGAAAAGACAATGTTGTGGCATCAAATATTGGGACATATTGGAGAGAAGGACCTTCAAACATTACATGGTAAAGGTATGGTTGAAGGTACGTCTAATTGCATAATGGATTTTTATTTTTGTGAACATTGCATAATGGTAAATGGAATTAGGTAATATTCTCACCTGGTGCTACAATAGTGAAGGGGATCTTAGGGTTAGTACACAGGGATGTGTTTTCACCTGTGCTTGTTACATCACTAGGTAAATTTGTGTACTATGTTTCATTCATTGATGATTTCTCAAGGAATACATGGATTTATTTACTCCGAAATAAATCCAAGGCCTTTGATAAATTTCAAGAGTTTAAGGCTCTCGTGGAGAATCAAACAAAGAAGAAAATAAAGGTGTTGAGGACATATACTAGTGGAGAGTTCTATGGGAATTAATTTAAGGAATTATGTAAGAAGTGTGGTATAACAAGGCATAAGACTACTCCATACACACCTCAATAGAACAAGTTTGAAGAAAGGATGGATCAAAAACTAATGGAAAAAGCAAGGAGCATGCTTAGTGGTTGTTAGCGCTCTGTAAAATCATTCAGCTGATAAAACGAATTACAGAGGCAACCTAAAAACCAACTTTAAGGCCAAAAAATAGCCTTTTCGACCTAGAGAGGGCTCTCTCTGAGACTTCGTCTCTATAAGGGTTATGGCCTTTGAAATTGTCGACTAGATTTAACACTTTTGTACAATATTTTTGGTTCTATTGGCAAGAGAACGTGAAACCTTGGGCCATGGAGTCAATTTCAGAAAATGAGAGAAGCAAATGACTAGGTGACTAAATTTGAGAGGATAAAGGCTAAGTAGGCAACGGTCTTTCATTTCAAAATCGTTGTGTATGGTGAGAGAAAAACACATGAAGCAACTTAGAGCACCACTGGAGATGAATTTTGAGTTCACTTGGAAGAAAACACAATTTTCTAAATGGCGAAATCTAGAGCACCACACAGTGAATTCTAGATCTGAATAACGTTCTGATTTAGACAAAATATAGATATGAATATAAAGCACACATGAAGCACGTACATAAAGAGAGGTTACAATACATCAAACCGATACCATTAGAATCTTTTCGTCAAAGTTTCAGGACCTTTGCATTAAAATTCAATCGAGTTCGAAAAGCTACATTCAACAGTTGCTATGTACATTACTTTGCCAACCAACGTGGCTTACATTGAAAAGATGAAATACATAGACCAGGGTGTGCCGCTCGGGCTACCCTTCCCTCTAACTACTATCCCTATAAATTAGGCTCTGACTATTCTTTACTAGATGAATCTTCATATGGAACTTTACCAAAAATAGAAACTGACTGTACTCAATCGAACAATAACCGACGTGTTTCCCATGACAGTTCGGTCATCAACAAGATTTTGTTGTTAAGGAGTGATGTGTCGATGTTTTCCTTCGACATGATATCTGGACGATCAAGTGCTCTGTCAGACTCTTACCCCCATCGTAACAACCTTAATTTCTTTCATGCAATCATTTACTGGAGACTGCATGTGGTGGATAACCCTGGTTTGTTGCAGGTGTTTCCAAGATGACAACACTAGTAAGGGGACAACTCCTTTCTTCAAAATGTCGTGTGTCCAACATACACTTATCCTTGGTAATAGGTGAGTCTCCAACATTTCGTGTTGTGTACTTGCTGCATGGGTACACGCCAGAGTCCATACTTCTCGACAAGAAACATGACATAAGGAGAATAAATCTGCGCCACGTTGAGAAGAAAAAAATGGAGTCGGTCAATTATGATTTTGGCCTCATCTGCAGTTTTGATATCCAAATCGTTCTTCTAAGAGACCAGTTGCACCTTTTTAGATTCATCACTTTTCTTTGCAATATCCTGTTCCCTTTCAACCTCTTCTGCGCACTAGCTAGAACCGCGCAGACGTTTCCCATGGCCGATCCACATTCCTTGAAGTGATTTGAAATTCTCTCTTCTGACATTCTATGTGCTTCGCGCAACTGGAGGATTGTGTCTTGCGCATCCCTGAGCTGCCTCTTGAGCCAAGTCGTGTTTCCCTCTTGGCCCTATGATGTTGATGCCTCGAGGGTCTTTTCTGCTAATTGTCATCTCAGCTCTATGTTCTCCTGGTACATCTCAATAATGGCGAGTTGTGCTTGATTTAGCTGCTGTGATGGTTCACAAATATCTGTGCCTTTAGTATCTGGCTTTCTCCGTCTACCGTAGGTTTCTCGACTTGGACATTTGATGGGTTCCAACCGAATGGTGTCAATGAGTAACTTTTCAACGAATGACTTTGTGCGTGGCTCACTCGGAGCTTGGGCCTCCCCAGTTTCTTTGTTCTTCCTTGGCCTGCCCCTTTTTCGGGGTATCAGATGTTGGGGGGATAGGGATTCGAGTGTCTTCCCTTCTTCCGCCTATGCGCGGTGAGATGTTACCTTTCCTGTGGGTAGAGGGTAATCTCCCTTGGGGTCCCTGGGGATGCCAGCTGTGAATAGAATCAAATCCCATTTTTTTCCCAATCATCGCAACTCCTCGACTATCAACAATTTGATTAGTGAGACATGAGATAGTTTCTTCTTCGACTGGTTTTCTTCAACCCAGATGTTGTCTGCCATTTCTCGGAGGCTTTGGTGCAAGAAGAAAGGCAGATTTAATAGTCTCCTTCCTGTGAAATTCATCAACAATTTGATGTGATGTTGGTGTATTCTTTCAAACCTTCCTTCACAGGTGAAATATTTCCTAATCTCCCTCATGAGCTTTCGAAAAGGCTCCTGTAGATATCGAATTGGAATGCCTACTTCGACCTTCCTGTTTAAACAATCTGGTTTGATAAATTCCTCATAGCATAGCACATCCAAAGGCATGCCTTTAGACCACCTTTCACCGCACAGAGGGATCTCCGTTGCGGCTGATAGAGTTTCCTCCGTCACATGGAATGTGTTTCCTGCAATTACTGTGCGGAGGCCATTGAAACTGAGCGCGAAATGTTCCACTAGTTTCATGTTGAATCCTTGGATTTTCTTACAAAAGAACATGCACCCGACCTGTTCAAAATATGCTCTGACATTCGAGTCTTCATTTACCAATGTCAAGTTTTGAGGTTCGGGCCCCACATTCCTGCCACTTCGATCCCCTTTCCTTATGTTCT
Organism: Picea engelmannii; assembly: GCA_009831015.1. NCBI lineage: Eukaryota > Viridiplantae > Streptophyta > Pinopsida > Pinales > Pinaceae > Picea > Picea engelmannii. Next base: position 420,823 of record ML779096.1, on the reverse strand, counting down.
GGGATGTTTCCATGGTGCAATGCATGTTTTTTCTGCATGCGTGGTGGATTTAGCATGGATCCAAAGAGGTAATCTCGATTGACCCAGGTTTGTGACATAGTTGATGGCAATCGACTTCCTCATAGCGAGAACCTCAAGGCCCGCGGGGAGAAATGTAGATGGTGCATAAACTTGGCTGGTGAATGGAATACATGTAGAGCAACTGGAATTTATAACTAGATGGGCGAGAGATGAAATCATGACAGGGGACACTAAATCCATGGTGACTAGAGGTTTCAAAGAAAGCCAAAGATTTGCGCAGCACATCTGCGCGACGGGTACACTACGGAGTGTGTAAAGTACAACTGATAAGAGCTCCAGAGTATACATGATATGAGCACCGTGATTTATCATCCTTTCTGACTTCATAATGAGTTGATGATGGTCATCGCATCTACCGATGTGAGTCTTATTTAACAACTTGCCTCAACCTTAGGAACATAAACCTCCTCTTCTGATAGGACTCGACTCTTTTGGAAAATACCTTTACCACTTACACATGTTTTGATCCTGACGTCCCTTCCCGACTCCAAGGGCCAATCGACCACTTGTTGACTTCAACCCGTTCGTTTTTCAGTACCTAACCTTACACACTTTGACACATGGACCATGACTCGACTAAGACTGACTCTGACTAAAAAAATGACGGCGCTAACAATGGTGTTGAGTTAGGACAATAATTATGGGCAGAGGAAATGGGTACTACATGTTACCTAGTAAATAGATCACCCTCATCAACATTGGTGGAGAAAAATTTGCATGAGGCATGGGTTGGTAAGAAACTCTCTCTTGAACATCTTAGAGTGTTTGGTTGTGATGCTTATGTACATGTTCCAAAGGAAAATAAGAGTAAGTTGGATAATAAATATGAAAAGTGTATCTTTATTGGTTATAAAGATGGTGTAATAGGATATAAACTTTGGAACCCAAAAAATATGAAGGTTGTCTACAGTTAGGATGATGTCTTTAGAGAGGTTAAACATATTCCGAAAAAAGAAGTCCCACCAAAAGAAAAAGAACCAGATACAATAGAATTTGAGTTGGATGGTGAAGAATCTGACTCAATAGAGGAACATGAATAATAAGAAGAAGAACCTCATACTCTAGTATTGAGGAGATCAGTTCGGGAAAGAAGACAACTAGAAAGGTATTCTCCTCCTAATTTTCGTTCTAATTTTTCTTTGTCTATTTTTTATGATGATCCCAAAATTGTTAGGGAGGCAGTGGATTTAAAGGATGGTAAACTATGGAAGAAGGCCATGGTTGAAGAAATGGATTCTTTGGATAAAAATGAGGCTTGGCATCTAGTTGAGTTGGCAGATGGAAGAAATCCAATTGGTAGAAAATGAGTGTTTTATAAGAATTTGAATGTAGAAGGTAAAGTGGAGAAGTATAAAGTTTTCCTAATAGCAAAGGCATATTCATAGGGAGAGGGAAATGATTTTGGTGAAATTTTTCTCCTTTTGCTAAATTGACTTCTATTATATTTCTTTTATCTATTGTTGTTTCTTTTGACCTTGAAGTAGAATAGATGGACGTAAAGACAACATTCCCGCATGGGGATCTTGAAGAAAAAATCTAGATGAAACAACCAAAAGGTTTTGCAGTGAAAGGTAAGAAAGAGATGGTTTGCAAGATGAAAAAGTCCCTGTATGTGTTAAATCAATCTCCAAGGATGTTGTATCAAAAGTTTAATACTTATATTTTGGGACTTGGTTTCACAAGGAGAAAAGTTGATCACTGTGTGTATTTCAAATTAGTTGGTGATCATTTTATTTATGTGGTTTTGTATGTTGATGATGTGTCATTGATTGGAAACAACAAGGAAATCATAAAGGAGGTAAAAACACAGTTGTCTTCTAAGTTTGATATGAAAGATCTTGGTGCCGCAAATTTTATTTTGGGCATGTAAACTAAAAGAGATTAGGAAAATAGGAAACTTTGATTGAATATGAGGAAATATGTTGAGAATACTACATAGGTTTAATATGTAGGAATGCAAACTGCTCAAGGTCCCTATTCCTGTAGGTGTGAATTTATCTATAGATCAATGTTCCAAGACACAGGAAGAGGAAGAAAACATGTCTCGTGTTCCTTATGCTAGTGTTGTTGGCACTTTGATGTATGTAATGTTCTGTACTGGATTGGACATTGCACATTCAATGGGAGTTTTGAGAAGGAATATGTCAAAAGTAGGGAAGGACCATTGGACGAATGTAAAGAAAGTTTTCATATATTTGTGTGGCACTACCAATTATGTAATTTTTTTACCAATGAAGAACTAGAGCAGACATAGTGTTGGGCATACATGGCTTTGTTGGTGTAGACTAGGCTAGAGATATGGATCATAAAATATCTACAAGTGGTTATGTGTTTAACCTATTTGGAGGAGCAATCAATTGGATGAGCAAAAGATAGTATGTAGTTTCTCTCTCAACTATAGAAGTTGAATACATGGAAACCACTCATGAAAGTAAGGATGTTGTACGGTTACAAAGATTTTGTTTAGGTATTGGGTATGTACAACAAGATGTAAGGTTAGATTGTGATAGTTAGAGTGCAATCTTTCTGGCAAATAACCCAACTTATTATTCTAAGACAAAGCATATTGATATCCAATACCACTTTGTGAGAGACCATGGATGATTTTAAGGATGGAAATTTATTTTAAAATGTAGAAACCTTGGCGAATCTTAATAATCTTCATATGCCAACTATAAATGATTGGGGATATTTTTGTAAAAATATTCAAATTTCTAAGGATTTTATATAGTTTTTATAAAATTTTGGCGATTTTTAAGGTAAAATAATTTTATCCTATAGAATTTGGGTGAATCATTTTTAAAATAGTGAATCTTGTTTTTGGAAAAACCATGGAAAATTAGCCCATGAGCGAAATTTAGCCCCTAAAATCATCCCTGTGAGAGACATGGTTGAAGACAAGAAGGTGTTTCCGGTGAAGGTGGACACTTTGAAGAATGTTTTATTTTCATTGACAAAGTCTATAATTACTGAGAATTTCTCTTGGTGTAGAGAAGTAATGGGCATTGCTGCCTTGAATTGTTGATCATGTAATCCTTGGCCCCCCTATATGAAAAGAAAACAACAAGTGAGAGAATGTTGGGTATGCATTGCATTATTTGCATGATTAGCCTCACGCATTGTTATGTTGTGCCAGGTGTAGTGGGGGGGTCACATGGGGGGTGAATCCCCTGAGAATTTGTTTTTGGGTTGTTTTTTGGTTCATTGTTTTTCCTATTTTTGGTGGTTTTTGGTCAATGGTTTTCCATCCCATTGTAATGTAATTTTGGTCAAGGAATCTAATCCAGGTCAATGGTGTTAAGCCCTAAATCGTGGCACGTTACCCCTTAATTTGGGCATATTACATTAGTATTTTTATTTTATTTATGTCGACTTGGGTCCAATAGTTGTAATTGTACCTCCTAGTCTCCTATATATACCAAGGAGACCTTTTCATTTGGAATCGTCTTGTATTTGTGAATTCATGTGATGTATAAGAAGGTTTCCCCCTCGAAGAGGCTTATTATCTGAATTTATCTCTTTTTCAAGGCGTGGAGTACTTATTATGAGTTTTTTATGCTATTTTGATATTTGGTTCTTAACATTTGGTATCAGAGCTAGACAATCCTCGAGACTGGCTTCTTCAAAACAAGTCTTCTTGGAATTTTCGCTACAATTTTTTTTTCTATATGGTTTCGGGATTTGAAATTTATATGGTGTAGAGGAGACATATAGAGATAAATTGGGTCCAAATTTAACATCCTGGCTCATTATATTGTTTGAGATACATTAGGTTCAAGTTAGGGTTTTTGACTAGTCTTGGAACTAGTCTGAAACAAGTGTTCTTGGAATTTTCACTCCTAATTTTTGTTGGCTTAGTTTAATGTTTTGAAATTGTTATAGTACGAAATAGGAATAGTGAAGTATCTTTTGTAAAAATTTCATCCCTTGATTTTGATCTAGGTGGATATTGGTGGCCACCCACCTATTCCAACTGACTCCTCTTGACAACTTTTAGTTCAACACATTCTTATGTACTTATTTATAATTGTGGGTTCTACACTTTTGGTGTTGTCTAAAGCCCTACACATCTTCTAGGTGGATACTGGTGGCCTCCCACCTAATCCAACTGGCTTATTTTGTATGTTTTCATGTCAGCACATCTTGTTGTACTTCTAGGTCCGTTTTGGGGCCCTAAACAATGTTTTTTTGTCTTGTCACAGTCAAATTGTAGATGGAGTCAAAGTTTGATGGCGTAATGTGTAGTTCTCTAAAAGATATTTCCAATGGGGCCCACATAAATTTTGGCGTTTCATCTCCAAGGGTTAGGTTTTTGGATGTCTAGGGTTTTGGCATTAATGAGTAATATCAAAAAGGCCTTTGGAGGCTCATTGTAATCATTCTTCTCAGAAAGATGCGCGTAGCAACCACATATCTTCTTAGAGATAACTACCACCATTCGAGAAAGTGTTTTAGTTATGCAGTTTTACAATTTCAACCTATTTCATTTATTCAATAGAAGATATTGTTCACTGGATATCTGTGTGGTTCTTCATATCTCTATGTTTATTATATTCAGTTTGTTAATCAGTTCGTTCCGCTCCTAAATCCAGATTAGTGGTATTAGAGTGATCTGATCTTCATTTATTTTTCGTCATGCATGTCCCCGACAAGATCTGGGTACAAGAAGTTGGGACTCAAACCAATCGATCAGTTGCAATATCGGTCATGCTGAGCCCAACAACAACCCATGGGAGACAGAAAGAAAGATGATGGAGCAGGAGATCCTTTTAAAATGTTGCTCGAGGAATCCCTTACGTGACAAAGGAATGAAATGATGGATGACTTTGCACAAATCCTTCAACGACAACCCACAGAAGAAACATCTTCATCAAGCGACCATGCAAACCCCTTCAAGGTACAAGTAAATTTTGATATTCCATTATTTGAAGGACTGATAGATGTAGATGTTGTAGATAACTGGTTGAATCTGCATGAAGGGTATTTTTTGGTGCACAATTTTTTCGATAGGGAAAATATTACTTTTTCACTCCTCAAGGTCATCCCCCATGTTAAGGACTGGTGGGACACTAACTCTGAGCAAAGGGCCACAGAGGAATCTGAAATATTTATGGTTTCCCCTACATGGGATTCCTTTCGGGATGCCATTAAAGAACAATATTAACCTGTTGGAAGCTACGAGGACCAGTACACCAGATGGACCACCCTGTGTTAAGAAAGGGACCAGACAATACCAAATTTCACCAATAGTTTCCATACCCTATGCACCAAGTTGGGTATCAAAGACTTTGAGCAACATATAATGCTCAAATACCGTGGTTGTTGGCATAGATACATTAAAAAAATGGATTTTTTGGACATCACCTCATTGGGTACGACTTATAGATATGTTTTCAAGACCGACCAGAAATTTAAGCAAAAGATGTTAGAGTTTAGATATGCAAAATCCTCACATTTGAAGCATAGAAAAGGTGGCCCCAAACCACACAACAAGGGATAGAGAAAATATGGCCACTCTCAGGACAACCAGTCCAAGCCACAACACAAGAAGGGAAATGAGAAGATGAAGAAGGACACAGGAAAATGGTGTGAATACCATAAAATCCCTTGGAACAACACTGAAGAATGTCTCTCCAAGTAGTCACTCGTAGCTGAGATGAAGGCTTCCAATTCAGAGGTTGATTCTGATTCCTAATCAAATCCAGAAGGAGGGAAGAATATTATCGATGTTGAAACCAATGCCACTGTTGCTACCACCAAATTCCAACCAAGTGAACGAGAGGAACCATAAGAAGGGGAACACCTCTTTCACTCATAGATGTGGGTAAAGGGGGCTCCAATTCAATTCATTTTTGATAGTGGTAGTCAAAAGAACTTGATCTCAGTAGAGGTCATCAAGCAGTTGGACCTACTGACAACACTGCACCCACAAACCTACACCATCGACTGGATTCGCCAAGGAAGAGATCTCTATGTCAGCCAATAGTGTCGTGTACTCTATGAAATCAAGCCTTTCAAAGATAAGGTATTCTGTGATATTTCTCCTCTTTAAGTTTGAGATGTTCTTTTAGGACAACCACATTTATGGAAGCGTCATATTGTGTATGAGTCTAGACCCCACAATGTTATTATTACTTTGGGTAGACAATTGTACATGATACCATAGGTAGTGTCACTTACCGCTATTTCTTTAATCTCTGCTAAGCAATGCAGTAAGGTCATTTCACAAACATGGAAGTTCATCTTCTTTGTGATCCATGGTCACATGAAGCAAAAGGTTGCTGCCACATCCATGGCCTCTACACAGAGCCTCTCTTTGAAGCAGAAACAAGTGGACGGGATCGTGGAAGAGTACAGAGACATCTTCTCCTCACCCACCAGGGTACCGATGCACTACCAAGTCAAGCATCCAATTTATCTAACCCCCAGTGCACCTCTGCCTAATGGAGCAGTCTATCATCACTCGATGATGGAAAATGATGAAATCAAGCATCAAATCCAAGAGCTTCTTAAAAAGAAGCACAACAGACCCATATCCTCCCCTTGCGAAAGCCTAATTGTACTGGTGTAGAATAAGGATGAGACTTTACAACTCTGCATTGATTACATAGTATTAAACAAAATCACAGTCAGAAACCAATACCCAATTCCTAGGATTGATGACCTTCTTGACCAACTCAAGGGGGGGAAATTATTCAACAAGATTGACCTAAAGTCTGGTTACCACCAGGTTCCCATTGAACCAACTGATGTCTGGAAGACAACTTTCAAATCTAAAGAAGGTCTCTTTGAATGGTTGGTCATGCCCTTTGGCCTAACAAATGCACCAACCTCTTTCATGAGGTTGATGGATGATGTATTGAGACCCTTCACCAACTCTTTTGTGGTGGTATATTTGGATGACATCCTCATCTTCAACATAACTTGGGAGGAGCACATGCAACATATTCAATAGGTTTTGAGCACTCCGTGGCAACACAAACTATATTCCAACTTGGAAAAATGCTCCTTTGGCATGAATAGGTGTTGGATTACTGAGAGGGGGTGGGTGGGTGGGATGAATCAGTAATAGAACAATTTAAACCTTTTTAACCATATAATGAAAGCGTTATATCAGTGTAGCATTATCATCCAATAATTGCAGTGTAAATAAACAATGAACAAATGAGAAATCATACACATACACAATACACCAGTGTTTTTACGTGGAAACCCAAAGCGGGAGAAAACCACATAATGATTTTTCTTATATGTCTTGAAGAATTACATTCATTGGAAGCACCAACTTCCTTCATTTTCCAGCCGCAACTGAAAGGAGTATCTAACCCCCTAGTTTCTCAGGCTACAATCTGAGGGAAGATCCAACTGCCCAATTCTCTGGCTACAACCAGAAGGAGGCTACAACCCCCTAAGTTATCTGGATACAACTGGAAGGTGGATACAAACACCTATCCTTGCCCTGTCCAACCACCCTAAAATATAAATTCCAAATGTAGACAACCCGTCACTATCACCGAATCAACCACCGCCACTATCAACCTGTACCAATAACCTATAACAACCTGTACCAATCAACCTGCACCAAACAACCTGCACCAATAAACTGAACCAACATGTACCATGCATCAACCTTGACTCATCAAGATGTACTAACATCATCAACTATATACCTCATGTATGTTCCAACTCATCAACTATACACCTCATGTATGTGCCAACTCATCAACTACTTGTCTCAACCATGTACTCAACATGTACCTCAACAATATACCAAAGACATACACCAATATAACCATCAAAAGTTATCTAACAATTCATTACTCTATGAATAAACCAAATACCATAAACCCTTACATCAAACCACGTGCCACAACCTCACTGTTATGTAGCCTCAAGATAAACCAAAAACTTCAGTAACACATCACAACCAAAAGACCAATACCCATATGCCAAATACCAATTGTATCCCTCAACAAATCTGTTATTTGAAGCAATACTAAAAATCCAATACCATCTCAAGAGATAAACCCTAGTCCACAAAACATACCTCAAACAAGATGTACCATATCTCTCATAAATAGACCCCAACCATGTTGCTATCACGATTTTTCTACTGCAATTTTTTTGTCGCTATTTTTCTGCCGCACTTTTTTTGTCGCACTTTTTCTGCCGTGATTTTTCTGCCGCGATTTTTTTGTCACGCTTTTTCTGCCGCACTTTTTATGTTGCACTTTTTTTGCCACACTTTTCCTGTCGTACTTTTCCTACCACACTTTTCCTGCCGCACTTTTCTCTATCAATAATACCTGCCCAAATAACCTTTCACAAAATAGATATTCAATGATATTCAATATGTTCAAGTGTGATTAAATGTGACAACCTTGCCTCTTATTTATACTTTCATGTAGCATCCCACTTTCCTTATTTTAGGGAGTTCTCCATTAACTTTATTATTTAAATAATTTCTTTTGCAAACCCTTTGACTACTTTGACCTTTTGGGGCTTCTAGATGACTCATGAGGGTTCTCCAAGTTCACACAGACATAACTCTCTATCCGTGAGGATTTATGTGATGTTCCACATACCACTGGAAATGGCATGACATGTACTATCCATATGGAATATTCGTACCTACAAATATGTCAAAACTCATACCATTATCCATCAAACAAACTTGGGTCCATTACCCAAACCTTTGTGCTACCGAAATTCGCTACCTTTGGTATAAGAGCAGGTTCCTTCAAAAATTAGTTTAACCACTAAAAAGTAGATCATGGAGAGCAACATTTATAAAAATGGAATACCACAGTTTGATGGACATAAGTATGCATTTTGCATAAGAAGGATGAAAACATATATATAGGCACACAGATTTGAAATTTGGCAATCAATTGTAGATGGATACAAATAACCAACAGTTCCGGCGACAAATGAAAGAGCAATAAATCTCATGAAAAATAATTCCAAATCCACAAATTCACTTCTGAATGGTCTTTATGAATCAGTTTACACCAAAGTTATACATTGTAAATCCTCTAAAGATATTTGGGACAAGCTTCAAAATAATTATGAAGGAGATTCAAAAGTCAAAGCAACAAAGATTCAAACTTACAGAGGTCATTTTGAACAAATAAAGATGAAGGAAGATGAGGATATTTCAAATTACTTCTTACGAGTCGATGAAACAGTAAATGAAATCATAGGATTGGGAGAATAAATTAAAGAATCTGTAATTGTTCAAAAGGTACTAAGATCTCTCCTTGTGAGATTTGATCTTAAGATATCAGCACTAGAAGAAAGAGCATATCTAGACTCAATAAGCATGGACTAACTACATGGAATCTTCACAACATATGAAATGAGAACTGAATAGGAAAATCTAGATATAAAAGAAGCAGCTTTCAAATCATCCAAAATCTCAAAGAAAAAGGGAAAGCAAAAGGAAAACTAACATAGCATCAATAGTGACATCTGAGAAGATGATGAAGAAATGGCCAACTTTGTTAGAAGATTGAACAAGGGAACCAATGACAAATATAAAGGTAAGTTTCCTTTGATTTTTTTTAATTGTGATCGTATTGGTCATTTTGATAACAGATGTCCTCATAAGAAATGAAGAGGAATGATGAAGATTACTCAAATAACAAACAAACATATAAAGGCAAAAGAACCACAAAGAAAGTTTTCAAGAAAAGCTTATGCACCAAACAAGACATCTCATCATCAGATGAAGATGAAGTCAGTGACAGTGAGACAGAAAGAGTTATATTCATGGCAGTAGAAGACTTTGACAAAGAAGACACTGAAGAAGAACATGAAGAGGCCAAAGAAGAATATGAAGAGGCAGAAGTTGACTACAGATAAGAATTGTTGCGTGCCATAGAAGTTATAAGAAGAGAAAATAAGAAAAACAAGAAGCTACAAGCGAAACTAGACAAAAAAGGAGATACTCAGGAACTAGAACAAATGATAAAAAAATTGAAGGTTCAAATAGAATAAGATAAAAGAGTTGAAGAAGCACTCAAAAAACAACTAGAAGAAAGAGACATGATCATTGGAAATTTGGAAGCAGAGATTGTCACATTAAGAAAGGATATTCAAAAGAAAAATATGCAGAACAACTCAAAAGTTTGGGATGACATTATCAACAGTCAAAAACCTCATCATGACAAGTCCAAACTCGGATACAATCAGACAGAAAAGGGATCAAGATCCAAAACAACAGAGAAAGAAACATATCCAAAAAGCTATGCAGAAACAATCAAATTGATGAAGCCCCCCTACTCCCCCGTAGGGCTACACGACCTCCCGGTCAAAGGATCTTCGATTCTTGAGTCAAATGACTCTCTGGAACCTTAATGGTCCCCTTCTGTATCTAAACACAGGCCCTTTAGACTCCTTGGTGCAGGTCTGACAACACTCACAACCTTCCCTTTCACTCTCCTGTGAAATCTCATAGTATTGGGCGTTAGCTCTTTTTATCATAATCCCCCTCTCGATGTGACCTTGGGAGATGACTTCTCATGACCACATGATTGGACGCATGACCAAAAGTGGTTTGGGATCAACCCAATTTTTAGCCCGCAATTCTCTTCGAGCTTCCATGTGTCCTCTTGGAAAAACCATGGTATGGATTGCGGCCCACCCTCAATGTTTTAAAGTCAGCACAACTCCTATCCCCGCAATGCTATGTGATCGTCGATATCGTGATCTTGACGATACTTCCAGAAATGACAGTTTAGATCTACGTCTTTCAAATATACAGACCAAATATGTCCCTCTTAAATCAACGACTACGATCTCCTTTGCAATTCCGGACTTCAGACTTTTGAAATCTCAAACCTTGCTTTCCTCCGTACGTAAATCTTCAGGAGTTGACGATCTGTGGACACCTGTCCTCTAATAAACGGTCCTGCCTTCACTTCGGGTGTTTGACCTTTCAACTCAGATAAATGGTCCTGTGGCCCTCTTCTCGATCAATGGTCAAAATATCCTCCGGGTCTTCAGTTTTATGAGATCTCAAATATCAACTTCACCCTTCTTCCCAATTACTTTTATCCACAGGCTATAATCCATTGACGTGTGTCCTCCTGATCTGATGATCGAGGATTAGTTTGGGTCTTTACCTAGAGTGCATGGATCTATGCCACGTCTCTCTTAGATCCGATGGCTACGAATCACTTCGGGACTTTACTCGGAGTCCACGGATTCACGCCACGTCTCCTCTACATCTGGTGGCCCAGATTTACTTCAGATATTCAGGATTCGACAATCTCGGATCTCAACTGAAACCCTGTTATGATTTACCTGGAGCTCGCGATATGTTGACAAGTGTCCCCTTGTAGATTGACGACTCTCAACTCTTTAGCTATTCGGGCTTTGAATGTTTCAACCTTTCACCTTTGCCTTCCTCTGGATCTCACGACCTGCCGACACGTACCCTTCTGGATCTAATGGTCTAGATTCTCTTCGGCTCTTTGTCTCTTCACACTTCGAGAATCTCAAGTTTCAAGCTTGCCTCCTCCTAAGATTATGATATCTGACGTCTGAGATTCATTTGGTTGATCCGACACCTGAGGTTCACTTCTGATGATCTGACAGCTCAAGTTCGCTTTGGATGATCGAATGACTGAGATTTCACTTCAACTTTTCGGCTCTTCAGGCTTCAAAAATCTCAATTCTCAAACCTTTAGGTTCTCTCTCTTGTGCGTGAAAAGTGTTAGGGCTCGTGCACCTTATACATATTAGAATATTGTTAATCCTTTTCTCTATGATCAAACGACCACTTTTTCTCCTCCTCTTGAGCTTCTGATTTCTTCCTACTAAGAATATTTATCAGTCTTCAAAGGTTTTGAACCTTTGTTCCTCCTACGAGTTTGAATGTTAAGGTCCTAACCTGCACATAGGTAGATCAATGTATTCGGATGTAATAAAGGTCAATATTAATAAGACCTTTCAATAAAATAGAATAAGGCAGATGTAAGAAGACCTAATAGAAGCTTCCGCTTCTAGAAGGATCTTCC
>ML779096.1:372109-388238 GCA_009831015.1 Picea engelmannii | reverse complement strand
ATCTTGTACTTGAACATTTAAGTGGGGTAAAAGGAGGTTTCCCCCTCGAAGAGGCTTATTATATGAAATTATCTCTTTTTCAAGGCGTTGAGTACTTTTCCTGAGGTTTTTCTATGCTATATTGATGTTTGGTTCTTAACAAATTCTTTAGGAATTAGATAGTGTCTCCACTTCTTCAAAGCTTGAATCACTACATAAAATTCTTTTTCATATGTGGAATACTTCTTCTTGGTGTCATTTAGCTTCTTACTGAAATAAGCAACTGACCTATTATCCCAACTCAAGACTGCTCCAATAGCTAATCCACTTGCATCACATCTCACTTGAAATGTTTATCCAAAATCTGGCAAGACCAGAATTGGTTGTTCTGTGATATTCTCCTTCAACACTTTGAAACTTTTTTTATCTTCCTCTATCCAATTAAAAGACTTGTGTTTCTTATTCACAGTGTCCTGCATGGGTGCACATATACCACTGAAATTTCTGATAAATTTTCTAAAAAAACTTGCTAACCCATGAAAAATTCTTACCTCAAATATGTTGATTGGCGATGGCCATTCTTTGATTGCTCTCACATTTTCTGGATCCATCTTCAATTCATTTGAAGAGATCACAAAACCCAAGTATATGAGTTATGTCTTCATAAAGGAACTTTTCTTCAGATTTATCAACAATTTTTCCTGCTGCAACTTTTCCATCACTGATGTCAGATGTCTTAAGTGTTCTCCTTTTGTCTTACTGAAGATTAGTATGTCATCCAGATATACTATGACAAATTTTCTTATGAAGTCTTTCAATACTTCATTCATAAATATCATAAATGTGCTTGGTGCTTTTGTCAACCCAAATGGCATGACTAACCATTCAAACAATCCTTCATTTTTCTTGAATGTTGTTTTCCATTCATCTTCCTCTCTCATTCTTATTTGATGATATCCACTCTTCAAGTCTATCTTGGAAAAATATCTTGCTCCACTCAAACAATCCATCAAATCATCCATCCTCGGTAAAGGAAATCTATACCTAATGGTTATATTATTGATGACTTGGGAATCTGTACACATTCTCCATCCTCCATCCTTCTTTGGGCTTAATACAGTTGGTACTATGCATGGGCTTAGGCTTTCCCTGACTAACCCTTTATCCAACAACTCTTGGAATTGATTTTTGAATTTCTAATTCTCTCTAGGTGTCAACCTATAAGATGCTTTGTTTGATAAACTAGCTCCTAGAATAAGGTCAATGTGATGGCTTATACTCCTAATGGGTGGAAATGAGTGAGGTAACTCATCCACTACTATGTCAGCAAAGTTTTCTAATAGTTCCTGGATTTCTTTAGGAAAATATTCCACATAAGTATTTGTAAGGATAACTCTAGGCTTCCTCACTACAACAAACTGTATTTTTTTTCCTTCTTGAATTCATTCAAGAGTTGCTTCCCACTCATGAGAAGTATACTTGAACTAGCTTCCCTCTTTTTCTCTTTGTCTTCTATGGGTAACAACATATGTGTCCTACCATTATTTTCTAGGGTATAAGTATTCTTTCTCCCATCATGAATAACTTTTCTGTCAAACTGCCATGGTCTCCCCAATAAAATATGATAGACATCCATAGGAATTACATCACATAATATTTCATCCCTATAACCTCCTATTTTAAATTCAACTTGGCATTGTTGACTTACCATTACTTGATGTCCTTTCTGCAACCATGATACCTTGTATGGGTTTGGATGTGCAGTTGTCTTCAACTCCAGTTTCTCCACCATCTCCATGGATACTAGATTGTCAGTGCTCCCACTGTCTATGATCACTTTGCAAACTCCATATTTCGTCTTGCAAGCAGTTCTGAACATAATTGTTCATTGAACTCGTTCCTCTACCTCCTTCTCTAGTTTAATAAGAATTTTCCTCATCATGAGGCTCTTTCCTCCTCCTGCTTCTGCTTCCACCTGCTTCTGTGCTTCAACAACATGTGCTTCTCCTCCTCATTCTTTCTTTCTCTCAGAACATTCCCAAGATTTGTGTCCTGATTTTCCACAAGTATAACATCTAACTTCACCTCCTCTGTCTCTTCCTCTTCCTCTAGAAAAAGAGCTACTTCCTCCATGTTGTCCTTCTTTAGAAATTGCACCTTTCTTAGGGTGACTAAGCTGTTTTCCAGCTTCATGCTTCAGCTTCTGGAACTTCTCTCTGCTGGTTCCCTTACCTTTGCTTGAAATTCCTCCTCTGTTTCATTGGCTTTGCTTCCTAGCCAATTTTTCTTCAACTTTTAAGGTTGCTTGACAAGCATCCTTGAATTTACTAACAAAAATCATGCTGATCTCCTCTTGTATTTCATATCTCATCCCATTGATATACCTGGCTATTTTTTCATCTTCATTCTCTTTCTGTATAGTCCTGATGTCCAGTCTGTAAAATTCCTCAGTGTACTCCTTCACTGATAAGCTCTTCTGTCTTAGGTTCTACAATCTTCTGAACAAATTGATTTGATAGTCCTTCAGGATAAATTTGGCTTTCATCTTGGCTACCATCATATCCCAGTTTTTAATTTTTTGCTTATCTTTGCTCCTGCGTTTGACTTGCAGTTCATCCCACCATAGTGCTACATGACCTTTCAGTCTTGTCACTACATGCTTCACCATCTTTTCTTCTTTGATATCTTCATAATCAAAGTACTTGTCCATAGCATATACCCAATCCAACAATTCTTCAACTTCTAAATTACCTTCATACATTGGTACCTTTATCCTTTATGTGGCTCCTATTCTTGAAACAATTTTCAGTAAGCGATCTTGTGAACATCCTCTACTACATATTCTTCGACCTCTATCTCTTCACTCTCAACTTCACTGATATCTATAGGGTCTAGTGCTCTCCTTTGCACTCTTTCCATGGTGTCCAATCACATTTGGATTCGCCTCATTTCTTCTTCCATTTTCGCATTCGCTCTATGCCTTCTGGGTGGCATGATTCCACTGCGTCACCTATAAACAAAAATCAAATTCTTGATACCACAATTGATACCAACTTAACTCCTTTCTCCTTTGCTCGTTGTCTACAAAAAATCTCAATATCAACTCTAATACCACCTGATGCATCCCCCCTACTCCCCCGTAGGGATACACAACCTCCCGGTCAAAGGATCTTTGATTCTTGAGTCAAATGACTCTCTAGAACCGTAATGGTCCCCTTATGTATCTAAACATAGGCCCTTTCAGTTGCTTGGTGCAGGTCTGACAAAACCCACAAATTTCCCTTTCGCTCTCTTGTGAAATCTCAGAGTACTGGGCATTAGCTGTTTTTATGATAAGCCCCCTCTCGATGTGAACTTAGGCGATGACTTCTTGTGACCACGTGTTTGCGAGCATGAACAAAAGAAGTTTGGGATCAACCCACTTTTTAGCCTGGAATTCTCTTCTAGCTTCCACGTGTCCTCTTGGAAAAACCATAGTATGGATTGTGAATCTCCCTCAATGTTTTAAAGTTCACGCAACTCCTATCCTTGCAATGCTATGGGATTGTCGATATCATGATCTTGATGATACTGCTGGAACTGATGGTTCAGATCCATGCCTTTCAAATCTACGGACCAGATCTATCCCTCTTAGATCAATGACTGCGATCTCCTTCACAATTCTGGACTTTGGACTTTTGAAATCTCAAACCTCGCTTTCCTCCATACGTCAATCTTCCGGAGTTGATGATTTATGGACACCTGTCCTTCAATCAATGGTCCTGCCTTCACTTCGGGTGTTTGACCTTTCAACTCGGATCAATGGTCCTACGACCCTCTTCTCTATCAATGATCGAGATCTCCTCTGGGTCTTTGGACTTTTGAGATCTCAAATCTCAACTTCACCCTTCTTCCCAATGCCTTTTATCTGAAGGTTATAATCCACTGACGCGTGTTCTCCTGATCTAACGATCAAGGATTAATTCGGATCTTTACCTAGAGTGCATGGATATATGCTACGTATCTCTTAGATCCAAAAACTATGAATCACTTCGAGACTTTACACGGAGTCCACGGATTCACGCCACGTCTCCTCTAGATCTGACAACCCAGATTTACTTCAGATCTTCGGGATTCGACAATCTCATATCTCAACTGAAACCCCGTTACACTTTACCTTGAGCTCACGATATGTTGACAAGTGTCCCCTTTCATATTGATAGCTCTCGACTCTTCGTCTATTTAAGTTTCAAATGTTTCAACCTTTTCCTTCCTCTGGATCTCATGACCCGTCGACACATACCCTTCTAGATCTAACAGTCTATATTTTCTTCGACTCTCCGACTCTTTGCACTTCGGGAATATCAAGTTTCAAGATTTCCTCCTCCTGAGCTTATGATATCTGATGACGTAGATTCACTTGGTCGATCTGATGCCTAAGGTTCACTTCAGACAATCTGATGACTCATGTCCACTTTAGATGATCGAACAACTGAGATTTCACTTCAGATTTTCGTCTCTTCGGTCTTCGTAAATCTCAAGTCTCAAACCTTGATAGGTTATCTCTCCTATGTGTGCGAAGCATTAAGGCTTGTGCACCTTAGACAGATTAGACGACTGTTGATCCTTTTCTCTATGATCCAACGACCACTGTCGCTCCTCCTCTCGAGCTTCTGATTTCTTTTGACTTACAATATTTAACAATATTCAAAGGTTTGAAAGGTTTCGAACCTTTGTTCCTCCTACGAGTCCGACTCTTGGATCTCATTAACACTTTTGAAAAGTGTTATCTCTTCTGATCTTGATCCTTAAAGGATTCCGACTTCCCACACAATCCTTGCGTTCTCAGGATTTTGATAACTCAGATCAAAGGATTTCTTGAAAATAAATTCTTCTCGCCCACCTGACATTCCTTTGTTCTGGTTCTTCGACACTTGGTCACTTATTGATGCTATGCACACTTTGCACCTGGTTTAAGTTCCCTTTGTTATCTCTCTAAACTCTTTTGAGTCAATCAAAGACTCAGTCGACGCACTCCTTGCGTTCAATATGCACACCTTGCATACGAGTTTCAGAAGAGAAACATTTGAAACTTATCCATTTTCGTCACAAACTCATATGATCAACTCTTGAACAATCACACATGAATGAAATGAAATAAATGACATACACAGAATGTAACATTCATTCATTCACACATCAAATGAACACAGTCCAAGGATTTGGGACAATTCTGTCTGTTCTATTCATTCATGAAAACAAATTACATATATTGTAGTTCTTCCCTGCATCTTTTTTCTACTCTATTCTGCTCTACTAGTCTCTATCTCTATCTCATGATCATCATTATCATCCTTTTATAATGCAACAACAAACTATATGCAACCTATCCTATCAAACTCTTAGCGGTTACCTACTTTTTCGTATTACAATAAATATCAGTTATTTCCAGATAAGAGTCAACACTCTATATCTGCAACCCCTTAGAGTCCTTCACAACTTTACAAACACAACATATTTAAAAATGTTGCTTTCAAAAATATCTCAACAACTCGATTTACTTCTAAGTTAATTACTGATGTGAAACTCTGTCATGCTGAGATGTCGTTCCCTTGCCTCCACGCATGCGTCTTTGACTTTGAGGCGATGCTCCTACATCACAAAGGGGATAGGAATATCTATAAGGAATATTATATGGACACTCCTCCACCGAGAAGATTCAGATTTCAGAATCAACAACTGGTAGATAGGCCTCAGGAAGAAGAAGGATATAGAAGAGCAAATCCTTTCACAATATCTTCAATTCCTAGGTATCAAACTATCTTTTTTGGTTTGTGTTATGCATGTAATAATTTTTGAAATAAAGATATGAATTGCAGAGCTAACAACAGAAACATAAAAAAATTTGAAAGTCATACACAAAAGGGTTATCCAAGAAGGCCCAGTGAAACACATAGAATAAGTTACAACAAGTTTGAATCATTGAGCATTGAAGTGGAATGCTAGAAGTGTAAAAACATTGGACTCATGGCCAAATATTGCAGAATGACAATTCCTCCTAGAGAACCACAACATAACAACAACAATCACAGACATGAACCTAAGAAGAGAACATGGATAAGAAATCATAATCAATATAGCAATGAAGAATGCACACTCGCTCTACAAGATAAGCAGAAGAAGTATGGTTTGTATGTTGACAATGGTTGTTCAAAACACATGACAGGTGATAAAGATAGGTTTCTTACATTAAGAAAGGAAATAGATGGACCAATATCCTTTGGAAATGATGATTGAACTAAAATCATTAGAAAAGGCACATCCAGAATTGGAAACAAGAATACCAAGGAAAAAAATGTTCTACTAGTAGAAGATATGAAACATAATATTCTAAGTGTGAGTCAAATGTGTGACCAAGGTCATAAAGTTACTTTTTATTAAAAAAAGTGCGAGATAAGAAAATAAGTTTCAGGAAAATTGATTGCAACAACTGCAAGAACTTCAAGCAACATATATGTACTAAGTGAAATTGGAAATGAAAAGTGTGTCTAGGAAAAGAAGATGAAAGTTGTCTATGGAACAAAATAATGGTGACATACACTTTGATAACCTTGTCAAAGTCAACAAAAAGGAAGTTGTTAGAGAAATTCCCCAGATTACGAAACCAACCAACACTTTATGCAAGCATTGTCAACAAGGAAAACAAACAAAGACCAGGTTTAAATCAAAAGAATATTCAACGACAAGACCACTAGAAATTGTGCATACTCATCTAGTTGGACCAACTGCAAAAAAGGGTTTAAAAGGTGAGAAATACTTTATGTTATTAGTTGATGATTATCTAAGAATGAATGTAGTTTTCTTTCTTAGGAATAAGTCATAAGATTTTGAAAACTTCAAGGTCTACAAGGAAATGGTTGAAAATGAAATGGATTCAAAAATCAAATGTTTGAGATCTGATAATGGAGGAGAGTTCACTTCAAAGGAATTTATGGACTACTGCAACATGCATGGAATAAAACGACAATTCTCTATTGCTAGGACACCTCAACAGAATGGAGTTGTTGAAAGAAAGAACATGACAATAAAGACAATGACTCTAACAATGTTAATGAATTCCAAATTGATAGATATCTTTGGAAACATGCAGTGCATACAACTATTCACATTCAAAATAGAGTAATGCTCAGAAACAACACTAACAAAACTCCCTACGAGCTATGGAAAGGAATACCAACAAATGTGAAGCACTTTAGAGTATTTGGAAGCAAATGCTACATAAAAAGAAAATATGGAAGAATGGGAAAGTTTGACTCTCGTGTGGACAAAGGATTACTTGTTGGTTACTCAAGTACAGGGAAAGCATACAAGTGTTACAATTTGAGGTTGAACAAATTTTTGGAAATCATCAATGTAACAATTGATGAAATAGGTGGATGTGAATTAAAGGAAGAAGAAAATGAATCAATGGAACAACTTTACGAAGAAGAAGTAGAAGATGAAGAAGAAGTAGAAGGGGAAGATGAAGAGAATCATACATAATTAGAAGAGAAAGTTCAACAAGTGCATCCAAAGACACCTAGAAAACAAGTACAAAAGAATCACCCTTCAGATCAGATTATCAGAAACAAAGATGCAAGCGTTGAGACTAGAAGAATAATGTGTTCACCAGAACAAACACACCTAGAACTCTCATCTACGATTGAACCAAAAAGTTTTGAAGAGGCCAACAAGGATGAATTTTAGAATAAGGCCATGGATGAAGAATTGGATCAAATAGAGAAGAATGACACTTGGGAATTGGTTCCAAGACCAAAGAATATGAATGTGATTGGTACAAAGTGGGTATTCATAAATAAATTAAATGAATATGGACAGGTTACAAGGAACAAAGTTATATTTGTATGTAAATGATACACATAGGTTGAAGGAATTGACTTTGAAGAGACATTTTCTCCAGTTTCCAGAATGGAAGCAATCCGATTGCTCCTAGCTTATGCATGATCCAAGAATATTAAAGTGTATCAAATGGACATGAAATAAACTTTTCTGAATGGGGAACTTGAAGAGGAAGTCTACATTGTGTTGAGCACTCAACACACCCTAGAAAGGTCTATGAATTTTTCTTTTTTGGGTACCACTCAATCTTTTGCATCAACTGTCTTCACTTCAGTTATGAAAATGATACATTCGCTTATCTTCTATGTTTCCTGATTGAATTAATTAAAGTTTATTTGAACTTTTAACAAAGAGTCATCTTAACCATAAAGGGGACTTGACAACCACTCAAGGAATGAATGACCCAGAAGTTTCCCCGATGCGCTTCAAAGGTTCGGCATCGATAAAAGTTGTAAGGTGGCAAAGATCATTTGGAAAGTCAAAATAGTCGAGTATCAACCTTCATCGACGTTGATCGATGAAAGAGTTTCTTTCCTACGAATAGTCCTAGGAAGGATTTCACCGAAGACTGATCCATTCGGTTTCAGTAGAAAAATGTAATAGTAAGTGCCACACAAATTGGGAAGTACAATCACCGACCTCCAACCCCTGATATATTTTAAGTATTATTTTTTTTAAATACCACATGATATCGACACCCGTAGTATTTAGTCTGTTATTAGTGTTTTTCGGCGCGAGTAAGGTCCCAAATAAGATCCTAACTTATCAACGATTACCTTCCGTAATTAAATATTTCTAATGATTTAGGGTCGGTAACACCACGAAAGCATCAATTGATATCAAACACTTTACAAAAGGGAAACATATCAACAGAACAACAATACCACAACGACGATTACAAGATCAAATAATTTGTGCAATTTAATGATTTATGATAGGAAAATACGGTCAATTTCCATTTTGTATGCATAAGGAAGCATAATACATTTGAAATACTTCCGATACTTAGTATTAAAGGGCTCCCGCCAAGTTTGGATCACATACAACTAAGCCGCATTGACATCGCGACCAACTGGTCCAGTAACAGTGAAAAGATGAGTATCATTACAACAAAAGAGCAAGAAAAAGGAATTTTTCCCAAACATCACTCAGGAGAATGCGAGGCACCAGATCACTCGTTATGCCTCCCCACATGCAAACCTTTCCCAGGTTTTCTACTCAGGCCTTGCACTATGTTCTTTTCTCTTGTCGCCTGTTGTGCCTCGCATAGTTGCACAATTGTATCTTATGCTTCTCGAAGCCATCTCTATAGCCAAACCGTGCTTTCTACATGACCCTGTGACGATGGTATCTCTTGATCTTTTACCGCCAACTGACGCTACAACTCTCTATTCTCTTGGTAGAGTTCGACTATCACAAGTTTAGCCCGCTCTAATTGCCGAGCTAGGCTATTGATGGGATAACTTGGTGCTTTTTCCTGTCGTCTCCCACTTCCTCTACCAGTAGTCCCAACCGTCCCCGACCAATTGGTAGGCATCGCAGACGCCTTAGGGGCTAGACTTACACTTATCTTGATCGAAAGGCGGTTTTCCTCCCCTTTGCTTTAATTTTTCCTAGGCCTTCCTCTTCTCCGTAGTTTCTACTCATGAGAAGGCGCGTTTACCAGCATACCTTTCTCAGACGCACCCTTTTCAGCTTCAATCTTCGCTGAGGATGCCGACACCATCTCCAAGCCAAAACATGCACCTCCTGTTGGAATTTCAAGGACATGGGAAGTTGACCAGAAAGAATCCCAGGCATGCTGGGGCTCGAACCTGGTGCTCCGACTACCCCATGGACCCCATCCCGTGTTTTGAGGGGATCCCATTATGAAAAAATGTAGCAACTCGATCATCCATAGGTAACGAAGGACGTCTACGCAGGACTTCACCAGGATGAATAATCCAGGCCGGAATTCCAGAGAATATAAGCTCGGCATAAGCGTAAGTTTTTCCACAAAATTCCTCGAATTTATAGAAAAAAAAAGGAGCAAAACAGAGCGTGCCAGTGCAACACTCATGCCTTGCTACATGGTGTTTAAAGACTTGACGCACCACAACTGCTTGATGGATGCAATCCAGAGCATGTAAACGCGGCCGATCGAAGTTACAGAAAACATCCAATACGATCCTTCCGATCATTCTCCAGACCTCCGTTATTTAGCGAATGATGTTTTACATGCTTACTAATATGGATTCTGGGGGCATTTAATGACTTTATTTTTATGGTTTCCTACCTTTTGGGAGTATACATGCGCACGATCACCTTCGATGCCCCTTTTCGGCCCCAAAGGTCAAATAATTACTATGACAATTTTAAAGAAAAAAAAGGGAAACACTCATGGATGACGTACTTGATTTTCCACTCCATGATACAGTGACATAATTCATTTAACCAAAAAGGAGAGGTGGCTTCGGCTAGGTCATCACAGGTCATATGAAGGAGTGACTGAGATCACGTAACTATTAAATGACTGAGACTAGCGATCTACACAGGTATGAATTAGTCTTTTTGGTTTATTTATGTGCTATCATAGGTTGCTTAAATCACTAAAATTCCTCTATCTTGATTTGCAGGAAAGAATCCTCCCCGATTACTAAACAGAGCTAATCCTATGGCCTCGCTGAAGGACTCGTAAGGAACACTGAAGTTGGATCATTGACACAATAAGGGATTCTGAGCTCCCCGAATGTGGCGCCCCCGATAAGTTTATCGACTCGAGTGAGGTGGTCAAGTTGTACACCGAACAAGACTCACTATGGACCGAAGAATGGGTGAAGGTAGCCAATGCGATGCCAGGACAAGTGCAACAATTCACGAAATACCCGATCATAGCTCGGACCATGTTGCAACTACTAAATGCTAGTTTGGTAAAGTACTGAATGCATGCAATAGATATCAGAGGAGTATATGCCTCCCCAATGGAACAACACAGGTTCCCATGGGCCAAAACCTGTGAAGATCTGTTTATCAACTGGTCTGAATATGAAGAAAGTCATCCGTTTCAAGAAATATCCCAGATGAATTATTAAAGAAACTATTGGATAACCGCACCACGTGGCGATTTTTGATTGGTTCAAACTATACTTAGCCATTAATTTCGGTTGAATTTTATATTATAAATAGAGACATCGACCTATTATTCAAAGGTCGATGGTTGTTGTAAGATTTTTTTTTTTTGGTTGTTAAGAATTATTTTGGGAGTGCTATGAATAGAGAAGTCCTTCTAGACCAAAGACAAGATATTTTCATCAGATGTGTATGATTGGACTTGGAGAAGAACTACTTTCTATCTTGCTCCATGAATGATGCAATAAATGAGTAAGAGTAATCAATTCTGTTGACAAGTTATCTGGTGCAATGTTTTGATGTTCTTTGCTTTAATGATGGAGATAAATCGTTTTGTTTTTATGTGATAAATGTTATGGTAGATGAATTATTTTTCTTACTGTGATCTTGATTACATATGTGTTTTTCTTTCTGTTAATTAGTTTTCTCGGACAATAATTAGATGTTCATTTGGTTAATGTATTAGTACTAGGCCCTTTGGCATAGAATCACTGTCTGCATGTTTGAGCAACGGGTTATCCCAAGCTCAGCCTCTTCCCAGTAGTTGAAACTCAATCCTGTTACTTGTCAAGTTGGCTTATGCTAGCTTGCATCTCTCAAACTAGTCCCACCCAAGAGAAAAATACAGAAAATAACAGTCCTACCTGAAGGGACAACCTTCACAAGAAAACACAAAGCCCATCGATAAATTGGTCGGATCAAAAGATCCAGAGAACCATTCCATATCAAACGCTATAGATTCTAATTGGGCCTCGTTGGCGGGTTTGGTTCCTATTATTGAATCAATGAATTTAAGACCCATCAACATAATTGGTGCTAGAAGGAGGGTCTGAGAATGAATGACTGAGTATATAATTTGTATAGTATTTGAAACAACCTATGTATTCGTAGTAGCCCATATGCATGGCTATTCCATCACAAGACAACCCACACACACCGAGTATTCCCGAAATGGATAACTCACCCAAGCACGAGGAAGAACCTTTTCACCCTCAAATAACTTATGCCCTTCCTCACTAGCAAGTCGATCAATTCAGGAGAATCACTAGAGCCTACGCCTGACAGATCAATGCATTGTCCCTAGCTCCCATCCTCCCTCGAAGAAAAAAACAAAGAAGACTGGTGGTCAACACTCCAGATGATGTTTTCATACACTCCGTAGAAGACTTAATAGATTTTACGATCACTGAAATTCAAGAACCTCTTAATCCGATACTTGAAATTCCATCCACCGATGTATCTGAGCCAAACAATGTTTCAGAAGAAGAGTTTGACTCGGACCCTAAAGATATGGAGGATGAGAATAACCATGAAGAGGGAAGGGAAATCCCAATTCAGAACAACCAGCCTTGGTTATCCTAAGATGCTGTGGCTGTCCCTGGATGGGTACATAATCTTCCCCCGCACTCGGAGAAGTTGCTTCCCAAGTACGATCTCAAGACTTCAGGTTTACTTGAAGATCATATCAAGAAATTCATACTTGTGATCAGACTTATGAACATTCAAAATGAAGACATAGTCTGCAAACTTTTTCCCTACACGTTTGAGAATTCAGCCTCCACGTGGTATTTTAATTTGCTAGTAGGATCTATAACCAACTGGACTAAATTCCAAAATGATTTCCTAGACAAATTTGCAGAAGAGACTACTACAGTAGCCCTTATGGCTGAGTTGTCTGCGGCCACCATGAAACCGAAGGAGAGGGTTAAGGATTTCAATAAAAGATGCATGACCATCTTGAACAAATTTCAGCCCGCAACAAAACCAACTCAGGAGTTACAAATCGAGGTTTATGCTAACACGCTCTTGGATTCTATCTCTATGTTCGTTAAAGGAGCCGCCAAGGAAACCCTTGTGGAAAATTTTGAATAATCCAAAATGATAGAATTTCAGATGTAAGGATGTAAAGAGGGCCAAGCCTCTCTTGTAAAAAAAGAAACCCAACCCCCTCCCATGAGGGGTCTCCTTTTGACTAGGCCGCTGGGGAAACCAACCAAACAAACTCCTAACAAAGGTAATGGAGATATAGAATACCTACAACGCATGGTTAAGAAATTGTCAAATGAAATCATAGACATGAAGAGGAGTGTAGGGGAGGGAAACCAAAGCCAAATGCCCTATAATCTGTTCTTCAAAAGGAACCAACTTTCAAAGCAATTGAACCTCCCACAGCCAAATTAAACATTGACCTAGGGAACGTTGCATCTGATTCTTTCTATACTTATCACCAGGAGAACCACTCTAAAAGAGAATTTCCTCAATGGGTACATGCCATGAATTTAATGGGCAATCATTTTTTGGATGAGGTCTCTCTGGCTGAATAGTTAAGCAGTTCAACCATAAATATTATTGATCAGGAAGAGGCTGAACCACTGTGAGACACAACCATGTTGATATGGGATCCCGACATGATCGTGTCTTTGGATGATCTGTTTAAGCCTTGGGAACAACCCATAGAAGTATTGGTAGCACAGACCTGTAGTAAAGGTCAACCCGACTCGAAAGATACCAACGCCACGTGGGCCTCACAAAGTAAGTTAATCCCCGATCGCCTGAAAATAAATTTCTCCCCTAGTAAGAAGCCGATAAGCATCCATACTTGGGAATCTCTCAAACTAGATTACAATGTAGTCAAATATTTAAAGAAGCTAAAGAATAATATATCGGTTATGGATATATGTAGAATTCCTCAACATAAAGACTTTTTGTTGTAAGCTTTGGGCTTTGTAGAAGAAACGATGGCTGGAAATGGTCAGCAGAAGAACCTATCCCCAATCGATCCATTGAACAAGACGACCATAAATACCTACACAGAAGGAAGGAAGGAGAGACCTTTTATCCCACCCTTCCTTCTAACATTTGAAGTCTTCAACCAAAATCTTCACAATTGTTTGGTAGATTTTGGGGTGTCTTCTAATGTAATTCCCTTGGAAGTTTGTAATAAGTTGGGTGCTATCCCTCTCCAAAGTGATAAGCATGTCATACAACTGGACAGAAACCAAGTCAATGTTATGGGAGAACGCAAATATGTAATGATCAGGATAGCGACACACCCTAATTTCGTGCAAATAATTAACATCATTGTAGTAGACGTCCCAGAGGCATATGGACTACTGCTGAGTTGGGACTAGTCTAAGAAGATGAATGGATATTTTAGTATGGACTGGGCACACCTTTCGTTGCCACTAAAGGGATACAAGAACATGATCAGAATAGACAGAGAAAGATATCTGAAGCATACGATCATGGACCTAGAAACCCCGAACGAACCCACGTCTACCAATTTACCGGTATTGGGCAATTACTCCTGTGATTGCCACTTCGGGGACTTTGATCCTCTACTGTCCACTGTTTCTCTTACCCAAAACTATTAAATAATCGTTCAAGAGGAACCACCAATGCCGATAGGGGACACTCTCTTTTGACAAAATCCTGCAATTGAACTTACGGGACGAGAGATTGGTAAGCAAGAAATCAGTATAGAACAAGGAAAGAGAGATTGCCTTTCCCATATTTGGACCCTCTACTTTGATGGATCCAAATCACAAGAAGGGTCAGGAGCAGGGTGTATCCTTATCAATCCTAAAGGCTGATGTTATTTCCTATCCTGTAGGATATAATTCGAATGTACCAACAACATTGTTGAGTATGAAGCTCTAGTACAAGGGTTAAAGAAATCCATAGATCTCGGTGTCAAGGAATGGAAGGTTTTCAGCGATTCTGAGATTATTGTTAGGAAAGTGAGGAATAATATACATTGCAATTCGCCTCATCTTAAGAACTACCAACAGGAGGTGTATAGGCTAATAGAGCACTTTGACGCTTTCAATATTACCACGATACCTAGAGCAAAGAACATTCTTGCCAACTCCTGTTACACATCAAAATCACTCAACTGGATAAGTGTCGCATATTGCCTCTCACTTGTTGCAAGTGTCGCAACTCCCGTACAACTTGTCGCAAATGTCGCAAGTTGGATATAGAGTGTCGTGAATGTTGTTGAATCATGTTATCACAATGATGACACTAAAGAGGCACTTGAAACATCTTATATACTTGGTTTGAAGGAAGAAACTGGTTCATTGGAGTCAAACATCTCTTAACACCTAAGAGGGCTTCTAAATCAAGAGTTTGGAAGGGGAACGCTCCCCTAAAAATTGCCTGAGGAGCGCCGGCGCCCTTCTACCATGCCTCAGAAGCGTTATAACGCTTCACCACCCCTTTGTAGAAGCGCTGCTCAGATTTGAAGCGCTGGCGCTTCCCTTGACTTGTTCATGAGCGTTCTAACGCTCTGATGCCCCTTATAAGGGAGCGCTCTCCATTCTGGGTAAATTGTTAGCCCGGTGAGAAGAATAAGGGGAGAATCATTCGAGTTTAGGAGCCGGTTGAGCTCGAATTCTTGGTTTTGTCAAAAGATCTCTGATCCAAGGAGGAGGTTATCAACTGGTTCTAAACATAACTCAAATGGTTAGGCTCCTCCCAACCTATATAAGCAAGCTCTATGGTGATGAGAGAAAAAAGGAAAAACACACCAAACTTATGATCTCATAAGTGTGGAGGAGGAACTGAATAGGTGAAACTTATGATCTTGGAGGAAACTTGCAGTCAGCCAAAGGCGAGCAATCACCGAATCTGGTATCATCCAGGTTGTGGATCGTTTAGGCAAGGGTTAGACGAAGAGGACTTGACGAAGCTGTCGCATTCGCATCTACGATTGTAAGTACTGCTGTCGTTATTCTCATTAATATGACACGCTTGGCCTGTTTCTTTCTAGTTTGTGTCTGATGTTACATAAACTTATCATTCAGTGATAGATCTATTTTCAAGCTAATGTCAATAGAGTAGGAAGTGGTCGTATCTTGTTTTGTCCACAGACCTCAGCGAGGAGCAAAGGATTGGAGCGCAACTCGGAGCGTGCAGGGACAGACGTCGGTTAAGAGGTACTTCTGTTACTCTCCCTTCTCATGCATTAGGCTTAGATAGATTCGAAAGAAATTCAGTGTCCATGATAAGCATTTTTTTGTCTAGGGTTAAGGTCAAGCCTTAGAGGTCGATCTACTTGTCCGCAGGCAGATTTTCCTACAACAGAAACTGGCGACTCCACTGGGGAGATAGCCTCAATTCAAAACCTCTTGTTTGGATTTGTCTCCTCATTGACCTTGTT
>ML779096.1:346479-357723 GCA_009831015.1 Picea engelmannii | reverse complement strand
GTGATTAGGGTTAAATAAAGAATAAACATAAAAAACCCACTTTTGATATGGTAAAAAGTAATAAAATGAACCAAAAACAAAATTTACCATACCATTTTCACATTTTACCCTTTGAGTGCCAAAAAACCCTCTTTTTACCTCTACCTTTGGTGTCGAATTCCAGGAGTTATGGGAGACCATTCGTAGTGCCGTCAGCGATATTTTGGTAAGTGCCTCATCCCTTATCTTTTCATGGTTCAAAATTATATTTTCATTGGTTAAAAATCAAGTTTTAAGTCAATTTTTTGAACCTTATGCGCGTGGGAGCATTCTCGCAGGTGGCCCATACGGGGCCTGCGAGAATGACCCATTCTCGCAGGTGGGCCATGGGCCACCTGCGAGAAGTTCACACTGTGCGAAACAGGTCACCTGCGAACAATGCAAAATCCAAAAATTCTTGTAACGTTTAGCCAATTGCCAGATTTTTATCATGAATAAGATCACTCACTATGTTTGTGTGTTGTTTATATGCAGGTTGCTAGTCACAATCATGGTTTTAGAGTGGCGGGAATGAGAGCACGAGGAGGACAATGCTAATGCGGAAAACCATCCTCCAACCATTGCCGCACTAAGAGACTGTGGTCTCTTAAAGTATTTCCGCGTCCCGGGCATGAGAGCCCAAGTTTGATTGTTGGAATACTTAGTCCGAATGTGGGATCCGGACCAACAAGTCTTCATCGTGGGAGCCCATACATTGACCATTGATATTGAGGATATCTATTTCTTGACCGGGTTATCTAGACGTGGATCCTATTGCAGTTTGTCTGGTAGCAGAGCAGGGGGTCTAAAAATGAGTGAGTATTGTAACCAGTATTGCGTGCCTGAGGCTGAACGACAAAAAGGAAAAGTGGAAATTTGGGGAGTGACCGATTTGACTCTCCGTACCATTCTTTTTACCATTGCTCGAATGGCGAGAAGTGTTGCTCCGCATATGGCTCTACAAAGCTACTTCCAGTACGCCATCGAGTGTACTGAGCCCCGGGTATTCAACTGGGCTGACGCAGTATTACGCAATGTCAAGAAACAATTGACTAAGTGCAGGCGAGGAGGTCTGAAACAGTTTGGTTATGGGTCTCTGTTAGTGTCCTTCTTTTTGGAGAGAGTCCCGGTATTCCATCTACAGGCCGAGTGGGATCTTCCTGGTCCCATAGATCCGAGGATGTTACGGTGGTGTCGGCTTATGACCTGACATGTGGCAGGTCCCATTGTCAAATATGACAATGTTTTCTTCGACTGGTTGCAGACTCAGATGCTGATGGTGGACGACTATGCCTACGCCGGGCTAGACTTTAGAGGAGATCCAGATATTGCACTTCCTGAAGACACACAGTGGGGAGACCTCGGTAAGAAACACACCAATTTTATCTTTTTAATTGTTTTTGTATTTTTAACATATTTAAATGTTTTTGTTTTTATGGTTTTATCCAAAGACTAACACCAAATTCTTGTTGATATCACAGATGTTGGACCATATAGACCGGCTGGCAGTTCTCCTATCCAGCGGCGAGGAGAAGCAACAGTGGCAGTTCCACAGTACGCCGAGGACTATCTGACAGTGGAGCAGAACTTAGAGGGTCTCATGGCAGACGTTCTAGATATGACCCTGGAGGATATTCCACGACGCGATCAGTGTAACACTGTGTGAGTCTCTGCCTCTATGGGTTGTCTGCTCCACAGAGTTGCTAGGACATTAGTGTGCTATTGTGAACATCATTGATGTCTTTATGTAGAAGCCATGGGCTTCAATTTTTTGATATTTTTGGTCTTCGGACACATTTTGTAAAAACAAACTTTGATCATAATATATATTACATGGTTTCTACCGGCTTATTTTACATTGTGTACATTTTAATGTGTTTGATTTATAAGTGATTTAAATGCCTATCCAATATATAATTAGCTAAAGCATCTGTCAATGTATTAAGACATCTAGTAATGTGTTGATATTCTATGTAATCAAAATGTCGTTCCAAGAGGCGAATTCGCAAATATACAGTTAATAAAGTAGGACTTCGAATAGAATATACATTACTGAGCTGTAGTACTACCAACTGCAAGTCAAGTCGAACAACCAAATGGCGAATTCCGAGAGAGATAGCATCAACCAGTAATTCAACCACGACGCTATACTCTGCGATGTTGTTGGTTGCTCGGCCAAGACATATACCTCGTAGAGATATGAGTTCGTTTGTCGGGGCATATATTGCCCATGCAGCGGAAGCTAAGTTCCGAGTACTACGACTAGCACCGTCGGCGAAGCCAATGTAAGGTAGCGAAAACTCTGACATCTAGAAATCAAACACAACATCACATAAGGGTAGAGACCAGATAACGTCAAAAACAAAACTAAAGTAACACACACACGCAGTATGATACATAAAATACAAGTACTCATGCACAAATGACTTATGCATAGTACTTCTTTAAGTACAACCCATTCCTAGGTTCACTCAAAGGTACACCATCATAATCAACTAGTTCATACGCTCCTTTTTCCAACACTCTGCTAACAATGTAAGGCCCACGCCACATTGGTTCGAATTTCCCATCTCCTAAGACATCTTTATCTTGTTCATACAGAAGAACAAGATCTCCTTCAGAGAAGACACGAGGTTTGACATGCTTGTCATACGGTGCCTTAACGCGTTTCTTCTGGGCTTCTATTACAAGAGTAGCGTCACGATGAGTCTCGTCTAATCGCATCAAATACAACAGACGTTCCTCTTCGGCAGAAGTATTAGGTAAGAGTTCTACAACTAGATTCAAAGATGACATCTCACATTCTATTGGCAGAATGTCTTCCATGCCATAAACTAATCGAAAAGGCGTGAATCCCGTGGCAGATTTAACAGATGTCCGATACGCCCACAATGCCGAAAATAACATCGTGTGCCAGCTGGTTTTGTGTATTCCTATCATCCGTCGAATAATAGTTATAAGCACCTTATTAATGGATTCGACCTGGCCATTAGCCTGTGGATAATAGGGCGTTGAGCTATCATGACGAAGGCCCAACTTCTCTGTAAGTTCAGACATCATATAATTCCTAAAATGACTACCGTGATCAGTAACGATAGCCTGAGGAACACCAAAACGAGTGATGACATGGTTGAAAAGAAATAAACGTTGCAGTCTTCCCAGTATTATCAAATGTCGGCATCGCCTCGGCCCACTTAGTAAAATAATCAACAACTACGATAATATAACCATGCCCCCCAGCCGAGTCAGGGTGACATGTCATGAAATCAATGCCCCATTTAGCGAAAGGACCTACTGAGACCACAGGATGAAGGGGAGAAGGATGTGACCGAATCTTCTGATTATAGGTCTGGAAGGCATGACACATCTGAACAACCGTAATGCAATCATGAAACAAGGAAGGCCAAAAGTAACCTGCACGTAAGATCTTCTGGGCAGTAGCATACCCAGACATATGACCGCCACATGCTCCTGAATGGCAGTCATTCAAAGATTTCTCGTCTTTGTAAAAATTCAAACAACGCCGAAAGACAGAGTCAATGCCTCGACGGTAGAGAGTATCGCCGAGGATGATATAATGACGTGTTTGATAACGGATACGACGACGTTCAGCAATAGACAAAACCGACCGGAAAGTTTGAGTTTGGAGATATATAATGATATCTCCGTACCAAATATCATCGGTACTGATAAGGAAAAGTGACTTGTCAGGTAACGAATCAACTGCTACCTTTTACATGGAAGTGTGGGGAAAATCACAAATTAACTCAGCGAAAACGAGGGATTTCTTCGACGTGGCGCGATCGAATTCCAAATCGAACTACTGGAGAATAACAATCCACTTGGAGTACTTGCCCCCCAACAATTGACATGTCAATATATGTTGCATGGGGTTACAGTGTGAAATCACTGTAGTCTTCCTGGAGAGAATATAATGACGAAAACATTGAATTGCTTGAACAACAGCCAAATCCAGTTTCTCAACATGTTGGTACTTGATTTCCATGGATGATAAACTTCTACTCAAGTAATAAATAACATGTTCATCGTGGTTATCATCCTCTTGAATGAGGACCATGTCGATAGTATACTCGGACACAGCCAAATAAAGAAAGTAATCGCGACTATAATCCAGAGGGAAAAGAAGAGGAGCTTTCTTGAGGGATAATTTCAAGGCTTCAAAGGCGTTATTGGCAACCTTATCCCAGACAAACTCTGAACCTTTCTTTAGAAGACGTGTAAAACTCCGAGTAATCTCAGCATAATTTGGGATGAAGCGACGAAGAAAGTTTGCTTTCCTCTGCAAACTTTGTAACTGGCATAAAGAAGAAGGAGGAGGGAGATTAAGAATCGCCTCGACCTTGATAGGATATACTCGGATCCCATGGCGTGAAACAATGAAACTGAGGAGACGACCGGATTCTACGCAAAAGACACATTTATGAGGATTCAAGCGAATGCGATAGAATCGACAACGAACGAAAATTGCTCGGAGATGATTAGGGTGATCGACTCGACGTAAAGAGTGAGCCGAAAAATCGTCCAAATAAGGTTGAACGATATGCTTGATATCGTGAAATGCGTAAGACATAGCACGTTGGAATGTTGCACCTGCGTTATTTAGACCGAAAGGGAGTTTTCTGTAGGTGAATGTACCCCAAGGACAAATAAAATCTGTTTTATGTTGGTCCTCAAGAGCGATATTGATTTGATTATAGCCGAAAAATCCATCCATGAGGGAAAAGATTTCACTACTGGCACAGTCATCGACGATCTGGTCAACGAAAGGGGTTGGAAAATTGTCCTTTGGATAAGCTTTGTTGATATCCCGATAATCAACACAAATGCGTATACTACCACCTTTCTTATCAATCGGTATGGGGTTGGAAACCCACTCTGTCAATGCCATGGGATAAATAAAACCGGCTTTAAGAAGTTTTTCAACTTCGAGTTTAATGGCTGTCGCTTTACGTGGATGGACAGGACGGAGGCGCTGCCGTACTGGTTTAGCTCCGGGGTATGTCTTGATTTCATGAACAACGATAGCAGGGTCAATACCCGACATCTCTTCGTAACTCCAGGCAAAGATATCGCGAAATTCTTTAAACAAGGAAGTATAAGTGACAATTTCCTCGGGAGAACACGAAGCTCCAATATGAACGTTCTCGACTATCCCAGGTTTAACTGAAATATCAATGGGTATTATGGGAGATATGTTACTGAGGTTCCCTTCTGGGAACACCTCGCGTGTAGATTGGGGAACAATAGATATAACAACAACGGTCGACGGAGTCGAAATCTGCTGATAATTCTCGAGAGTCTGTTGTTCCAGAAATAGAATGGAACGATGATGTCCATCATCCCAAGGGCTGTCATCTAGGACGGACATGATCATCTTGTCAGTAGGGAAGATGACACGGAAAGGATCAGGAGACAACTCATCAAAAGAAGAAGTAGTAAGGGTTGCCGATTGAATGGCTTGATAAGCAGACTCAACCAGACTTAACGACATGACGTCGCCGAAACGAACATGATCTCCAGGATCAGGGACTATCCAAGAGTCGTCAGACACAGGGAGTTCATGAGGCACATAAGAGATCATATTAATAGAAGCAACTGACGGGCGTGGAATATCGGGTGGTGGTGGTATGGGAAAAGTACCCATTAACGAAGAGTCTTTTAAGAGACCGACTCCAACATTCTCGTAACCTGGTGGGGTTTTAGCTATGAACGACACGTTGCCAGTGCGAGTATCGACATTAAAGAAGGAAAGTTGATCAACCGTAACCACTTTTCCTTGGTGAGGAAATCGTAGGACACGGAAAAGGGTTGACACAACAACACGCATAGAATCGACCCAACTATGACCAAGTAGAAGATTGTAATCTAGGGGAGCATCGAAAACTTCCACTTCAACCTGGATGGTCTTACCTTCGAGAGTAACAGGCAACGACGGGAGAATGCCATAAGGCTTAAAACCAGATCCGTTGAAGGCTCTCAAAGTGTTTTGTGATTCACTTAAAGGGGGAGAGCCAATGGCTTTCCAACAAGAAAAAGACATTACACAGGTAGAGGCCCCCTCATCAACGACCGTCCGACAAATGCTCTTGTCGGTGACAACAACTTGTATTTGAAACGCAAGCTGTGGAGGTAACCTTGGAATATGGTCTTCCAAGTCAAATACTATCAAATTCGTATCTCTGGGATCAATTCCACCTATAGCTTTCAACAGATCCCTTCGTTGTGCAGGACAAGACTGAAGGACTTCAAGGGTAGACATCGCTGAAGGTGCTTGGGCCAGATCTTCGACAATGCTATAGTTCTGGGACGCACGAGCATGAGGATTGAATGCCGATTTCTTAACGACACCTTTCGGAGGTGGTCGTATAACTGTATCAAGGCTCGGTCGTTCGAGATGAAGAGGACCGTTTGCAGATGGATTTGGTGGAGAGGGATGTACCAGATCAGGAGGTAAGTCATCAACCTTCTCCTTAGAAGGAGTATAGTCTTTAGCTCTAGTGGTAAGTGCAACATTGTATTTCTTGGAATCACCGTTGCACATCAAAACATAAGATGATGTAGAGGTAGAGGGTTGGTCATGGATGACCAACGAAGCCTGTTGTTGAGACGGGAAGGGTTGGGATAAGACTTCCGGCGTAGAGGATTTTGGCTGTCCTTGAAGGAACTCGTTAACCTCAGCACGTCTCGGACAATCCTTCGTGTAGTGATCGTCACCACAGATAAGGCAAGGGTAGTGTGGTTTGTGTTTATCCTGGTCTTCAACAGGAGGGGTTTTGGTTTTCTCATTCGGATTATTATTTTTACTCTCCTTATTCTTGCCTCTCCCTTTCTTAGATTTTTTCTTACTGGTCGACGTAGACTTAGCAACGTTCACTTCAGAGGTTTTACCGGCAGGAGGAGCAGGAGACGGAGCACTTTGAACATTAGAAGAATTGGATTTAGGGGTCATGTTTGAAACAGAATGTGATTGGGCATGAGTAGTCCCAATCACACCATCGGCTGCATGTGAAGCAACAGGGGTGGTTAAAGCACTGGAAGTACCAGGACGAGGCAAGTCCAGTAATAGATCATAAAGAGTTCCTGTTTGCGAATAAACGAGATCAAGATACTGAGCACGAATTATAGCCTGCTCTTTTGTAACAACACCGCCCATAGCAATGTCTTTACTGATTTTGTTCACAAAATATTTTGTAAACCACTCTGCCAGTAACTGATCGGGAAGCTCAAGTTTAATGAGACGTCGCCTCCTTCGCCACTCATGAATATGATCAGATATATGAGTGCTTGTATTTTGTTTGAAGGAAGTTAAAATCTCAGTCCCAGTATCGTAGCGGATCGGTAACTGGTAATGTGTGAGAAAATCCATAGCAAGGGTGTGAAAATCGGAGAAGAAACTTCGTGGTAACTCAATGTACCACTTCATAGCAACTCCAATGAGGGTTCATTGAAAAAGACGGAGACGAATGGAGTCGTCCATTAATGAATTAGACGAACACCATAAATGAAAAGTCATGACATGATTATTAGGGTCCTCCCCCGCCTTGCCATCGAATTTCGGGATGTTCGATAGAAGCTTTGCAGGAATAACAGGCCATTGGGGAGAGTGACGGATAGGATCATTGAGAATCCTAGACAAATCTGGAAAATCCAAAGTAGCAAGAAAAGGAAACTATCGATTCACTTGAGGGTACTGATGACTTTGGGATGGAAGCCCCATTGGCAGACCAGTAGGAGCATAAGCAGACTGTCCGTAGAGGGAAGCTCCGGGTTGGTTTGGTGGTGGCTGGATAGGGTAGTAGCCCCAAGGATTAGAACCTTGAGTTTGAGTAGGGACCTAAGGTTGGGAAGTTTGACCCGAACCCCAAATAGGATTAGTCACACCTGGATATGGTTGGACTACAGGAGGGACTGTTGCTTGCCCCCCAGCAAGAGGTATGTTTTGCAAAAGCTGTTGCCAATACTAGGCCAACTCAGGAGGTATGTTTTTCCCAAAAGGAGAGGTTGGTCCCCCTACCGTAGGTATAATCCCCCCGGGAGTTGTGTACCAACCGTAGGTTGTGTGGTAACTATGTTATGTCCCGAAAAAGGAAAAGGAATCATACTACCCTGTCCACCAACCAGAATGTCCAGGTTTGGTGCAACAGTTGGGATAGTGCTACTAGTATTAGGATTTCCAGTAGGAAACTGAGGGAGTGTCGGGATGAAACCAGGAATAGGATGTCCAGGAAACTGAGGACCACCTGGAGAACCAGCTGGAGTTTGTGGAGGTGTTGGATGGGAAACATTCAAAAAAGGATTCAACGCATGGTAACCAGGGGGTAAATTTGGATTAGCCTCAGGCATTCGCTGGGTATTGATAGGAGGAAGACTAGTTGCAGTAATTCCGGTTTGGACACTCATAGTATTCTCAATATGGGCCATCTCGGGAGGAAGAAAAAAACGATAAGTGGTAGTCTCTGGTGTAGTCTCTGTCTCAGGAGACACAAGAGGGTTGATTTCGTACACAGGGGATGACTCTGTACCGAAAAGAACTCGACGGAAATTACCAGACCAAAAAGGATCTTGGCCTACTACACCGTGAGAAGGTCCAACAGTTGATTCAGAAGATGTAACAGTGGTTTCTTCAGAAGGATTTACGTGTCCAACAGGTCGTTCACCACGACGAATGCGATAGTCCTCTATAGTATTGGTAATTCGAAAATCACCTAGAGGATCAGTGCGTTCTACTTGTGGAGGTGGTGTAGAAATGTCTTGGACTTCACTTATGTCCACGTGTGGTAGAGTAACAAGGGGGATTTCACCCTGACGAGGAGAGTCCTCCGGGGTACCCTCAGGTGCTGTTGTATGAAATGGTTGTGAAGCTTCCGGATGTTCCGGGGATAAACCTTGCATCCTACGTGAACGTCGTGGCGGAGCAATTGTAAACAAGTAACAAATTCCCCAACGAAAATCCTATGGTCAACTTCGAGAAACGATCAACACACACTAGTAAACAAAATCCAGAAGCAATCACCAAGAAAACAATACCTTCTAATATCGAAGCCACTAGTTGGTGATGAAATCCAACATCGCAACAACGAGACGAGAAGGGGCGGGGATAAGGTGGAAAAGTTATGTTGACGACCTGCTTAACAGACTTACGCCCTGGTGCAAGCTCCCACACATAATCGTGGGTATACCCTCCAAGGAGCCCGAGTGAGTTTGATCAACGTCGATTCCAGGTACCGTGAAGACTTTCCCTTCCACAGTCACCTTGGGTAAGAACCTAGAGAGAAAGGCCACTAAGGTCACCACAAACAATAGTACAGCCTGGGGGAACAGTCATCAGTCTGATCCACACGCAAGGGCAGGGTATCTAGCCCGAAACCAACTCAAAGTCTTCCACTCATAATTGTGGATATACCTCAGAGTGATCCCTGTAATACGTGCAATCTCTACACCGATGTCAACAAAGCAGGGTTAGTAACTCTGCCAACACCAATGCGACCTAGTGCTTGACCCTTGTGTTAGAAGGGCGTCCCAGGACAATATGCTGCCAATGGAATTTAACACTCCCTAACTCAAGATGCTATCGTGTGTTTTTGAGCTTTTGGAGAGTGTATCTCTCTTCCTACTCCAAAGCACTAGCCTAGCTAAATGTTGGTGTAAAAGAACCCTAGAAAAGAGTTACTAGGTAAATTTTAATATTACGCAATGTTTTTTAAAAGTTGTTGTTTACTCAAAGGTAACGGAAGTGAAACTCATGATGTGTGACTCTGACCCAAATAATGCAAGGATATGATGAAAAATAACTCGTTTCATTCCATGAATCCTAGTTATGGGAGAGATAAGTTTTCCAAATCAAACTCGATACTACAATGCAAATGCACTACTCAATTTCCTTTCAGATGCCAATGCAAACAATCATGTATCAATGAGCAATTTCTCTATATGTCTTTTCCAAAACTTCAATAAACTTGATTTTCAATGTTTTCGAAAAGGAAAAAACAAACTCTTGAAAGAAAACTTGTCGTTCACTTTCCAAGAAGAACTCTAACTAACGAGAAAAGAAAACCAAATCATACAGACTCAAACAAACAACCCAATCAATTCTTTCAACGAAAGTAAAAAACAAAAAGCAAACCAATGAGTTTCTCAATGCAAATGAAAAATGTCCTTTCGAACCACTAAGCAAGTGAGAAACACCAAACACTTGACTCGCTACCAATCACTGGTTCTCAGCCGAACCGACAGACTCAACCCCAGAAGTCAGAGAGAATGAACATGTCAATCAAAGCCAAGAAAAGAAAGTCAAGCTACCAAAAGCAAGAAAGACCTAGAAACCCTAAATCTGTTGAAGCAAGCAAACTACATCAAGAGATGCATAAGTCAATGACCCAATAAGACAAAAAGACACAAATCAACCATTCTAAGCAATTGAAAAAGTCAAAAATCAATTTCCAAAATTTTCAAAAATCTGCTCGCAGGCCAGCAGTGATACACAGTGCGAGAAGCTATTGTTCTCGCAGGCCACTGTGGAGCAATGTGCGAGGGGTTCTCACTGGACTATATACGCAGAGTGCGAACTTGACTAATTCTCGCAGGCTGTCAATGGACACAGTGCGAGAATCCCTGAAGATAATGAAAAATTTAAAAATGCAAGAAAAAATCAAGTTGGCTTATAGACCCAGAAGGTCTCTCAGGATATCCTGAGGACTCAGACACTGAAAAAACAGGAGAAAAATGCAAATAGAGCAAATGGCCACAGAAAATTCAAAAACAATAAAGAAAAAGGGGATAGATCCCCAACAGAGTCGCCAATTTTGTTTCAGGATAAATCCGTGAGTGCGGACACAAACCGATCTCCCTAGATCCACCTAGATCTAAAACAAAACAGGACAGAATAATACACTTTCCCTAGATCTAGACTATTGAATGAACTAAGAGACGAGGATCAAGGACATACCTTATGAATGCTTTCCATAGATCTCTGTTGTTCCAAGCTTTTCTCCAATGCTCTCGTCCCGTCCATATCACAACAGAATGAACCAATCGAAGTAAAGGCAGAATAATATATTCAATGACTAGTCTATACATATGATCAAGGAGTTATGTAATAAAGTGACATCATCTTTATGGGAAAGGGACATATTGCTGTATTGAATTAATTGAAAGTGAAACTTACAACCTGAGCCTTGATGTCGTAGGTCTCCTTTCGATGGCTCC
>ML779096.1:328418-346406 GCA_009831015.1 Picea engelmannii | reverse complement strand
GCTTGTTTGCTTAACCCTTTCCATGAGAAATCTCCTCAATATATAGGAGAAGATAGATTAGTTACTTGGATAGGAAATGATCCCAAGATATCTGGAATGCCAGCACTTGAATAACCATTCGAAGCCAACTCATGTTTCTAGAATATTCCCTTCTAGAAGATTCGAGATATTATCTTTTTTCCTTCCTTTGGAACATGTTCACACCTTGGATATTAGTTACAGTGCGAGAGGTTCACACCCCAGCTTAATGCAGCCTGCGAGAATCAGGCATTCTCGTAGGCAGATACATAGGTAGCCTGTGAACATCCCTTAAAAGCATGATTTCTTGAAGCAGACAAATGTAACTTCTTTCAGGAAAGTATTCTTCGTGAAGAGCTTGATTTTATATCATCATAACATCATCATGACATCATCGCAATGACCAAAATTGTGGATAACAGAAATAGATGGCAGTAGTCTAGGAATTTGATCTAGATATAAAACCTGCCAATCTAGTAAGAGGACAAGGTTTGTGTAAGCTCACAGCCGAAGCATAGGTTCAAGCAAATGAATATCCCGGGTGGGAAAATGAAATGACGCTATGGTGCAATGAAGTAGCATACATCTCCCCAACAAAAGACTCCTGGTACAAGGATTTAGCTTATCTTTTACATCACAGAGCTTGTCTTGAGAACCTCAACCCTAGGGAAAGGAGAGCCCTGAGATTGAAATCTACACAGTATCACCTTATAAATTTGGTGCTCTTCCAAATCAATTATGATGGGGTACTATTGAGATGTCTCAAACAAGAAGACGTCGACAAGGTGCTGAAGGGACTCCATGATGGCCCCGCCAGAGGAAAATTTGCAGGAAACACCACCGCTATAGCTAACCCACCTTGTTTAAATATGCTCATACTCATGCTAGGAACTGTAAGACTTGTCAAATAAGTGTTGGAAAGGAGAAAAGTGCAGCAATCCCACTTCAACTCATGACTGTCTCCAGGAATTTTGAGTAGTGGGGGTTGGATATCATAGGAGAAATTACTCCTAGTTTTTCAAAACTCCACAAGTACATTCTTACTGCCATCGACTATTTCACGAAATGGGTAGAGGCCATTCCTCTAAATCATGTAAAAAAGAAGGTAGTAATCCAATTTATAGAACAACAACTGATCACAAGGTTTGGTGTCACCTCTGTTCTGGTCTTTGATAATGTAGCTTACTTTTCTTTTAGCCTATTAACAAAGTTTTCTTTGGACAAAGGGATCGTGATCAAGTACTCTGCAAATTACTACCCTTAGGGAAATGGTGTGGCAGAGTCAACTAATAAGAACCTGGTAAGAATACTGAAGAAGACAGTTACAGATAACCAAAGAAATTGGCACAACTGACTCCATAACGCTCTATGGGCCGATAGAGTCACGCCCAAGGAAGCTGTAGGGAATTCCCCATACTTTCTGGTCTATGGACAAGAAGCCATCCTCCCAAATGGGATTTATCTACCATCTCTCCAATTGGCCCAAGACTCCAATGAGGAACCCTCGTCGGCCATGCAACAAAGAATCGACACTCTGCTCATGCTGGAAGAATAGAGAGAAAAGGATAGGTCAAAATTCCTATCTCATCAACAGATAGTGAAATGATGGTTTAATAAGCATAAGGCTAAAGGAAATAACTTTGAGGTAGGAGACTTTTTGCTGAAGTGGGACAAAACAAATGAACCAAAGGGAAAACATTATAAGTTTCAAAGCCTATGGCTTGGACCTTTCCATGTGGACAAGAAAATCGAGGCATGTACCTATCGATTGCAGAATATGAGAGGGGAACCTGATGCCCTCCCAGTGAATGGCCAAGCCCTAAAACAATACTTTCATTAATAAAATAAAAATAAAAAAATTGTGTAATATATATAGGTATGAATAAATGTGTGCCCGTTATGAACCAAAGATTTTGCATTCACCCAGTGAATCACCATTTGTTGAGCACTCAACACACCCTAAAAAGGTCTATGAATTTTTCCTTTTTTGGTACCACTCAATCTTTTGCATCGACTGTCTTCAATTCAGTTACAAAACTGATACCTTTGCTTATCTTTTATGTTTCCCGATTGAATTAATTAAAGTTTATTTGAACTTGTAACGAAGAGTCATCTTAACCATAAAGGGGACTTGATAACCACTCAAGGAACTGGTGACTCAGAGGTTTCCCCCGTGCACTTCAAAGGTTCAACATCGTTAAAAGTTGTAAGGTGGCGAAAATCGTTTGGAAAGTCAAAATAGCCGAGTACCAACCTTCATTGGCGTCGGCCGATGAAAGCGTTTCTTTCCTACGAACAGTCCCAGGAAGGATTTCACGAAAGATCTATCCATTCGGTTTCGATAGAAAAATGTAATAGTAAGTGCCACACAAATTGGCAAGTACAATCACCGACCTCCGACCCC
This sequence comes from Picea engelmannii, assembly GCA_009831015.1. Taxonomy (NCBI): domain Eukaryota; kingdom Viridiplantae; phylum Streptophyta; class Pinopsida; order Pinales; family Pinaceae; genus Picea; species Picea engelmannii. Next base: position 343,984 of record ML779096.1, on the reverse strand, counting down.
CTATATATTTTAAACATTATTTTTTTTAAATACCACCCGATATCGACACCCGTAGTATTTAGTCTGTTATTAGTGTTTTTCGGCGTGAGTAAGGTCTCAAATAAGATCCTAACTTATCAACGATTACCTTCCGTAATTAAATATTTCTAATGATTCGGGGTCGATAATGCCATGAAAGCATCAATTGATATCGGACACTTTACAAAAGGGAAACATATCAACATAACAACAGTACCACACCGACGATTACAAGATCAAATAATTTGTGCAATTTAATGATTTATGATAAGAAAACATGGTCAATTTCTATTTTGCATCCATAAGGAAGCATAATACATTCGAAATACTTCTGATACTTAGTATTAAAGGGCTCCTGCCAATTTTGGATCACATACAACTAAGCTGCGCTGACACCGCGACCAACCGTTCTGGTAACAGTGAAAAGACAAGTATCATTACAACAAAAGAGAAAGAAAACAGAATTTTTCCCAAACATCACTCAGGAGAATGCGATGCACTAGATCGCTTGTTATGCCTCCCCACATGCAAAACCTTTCCTAGGTTTGCTACTCATTCCCTGCACTATGTTCTTTTCTCCCACTGCCTGCTATGCCTCGCGCAGTTGCACAATTGTATTTTGTGCTTCCCAAATCCATCTCTGCAACCAAACCGTGCTTCCTACATGACCCTACGACGACGGTATCTCCTGGTCTTTTTCCACCAACTGACGTCGCAACTCTCTATTCTCTTGGTAGAGTTCTGCTATCGTAAGTTTAGTCCACTCTAATTGCTGAGCTAAGCTCTCAATGGGAGAAACTGGTTCTTTTTCCTGTCATCTCCCACTTCCTCTACCAATAGTCCCAATCGTCCCCGACCAGTTGGTAGGCATCAAAAACCCCTCAGGGGCTGGACTTACACTCAGCTTCACCGAAAGGCTGTTTTCCTCCCCTTTGCTCTAATTTTTCCGAGGCCTTCCTCTTCTCTATAGTTTCTGCTCATGAGAAGGCACGTTTACCAACATACCTTTCTCAGACGCACCCTTTACAACTTCAATCTTTGTTGAGGACATGGACACCGTCTCCAAGCCAAAACATGTACCTCCTGTTGGAATTTCAAGGAGGTGGGAAGATGACCAGAAAGAATCCTAGGCACGTTGGGGCTTGGACCTGGCGCTCTAGATACCCCACGGACCTCATACCGTGTTTGGAGGGGATCCCATTATGCAACAGCGTAGCGACTCGATCATCTATAGGTGACGAAGGACGTCTATGCGAGACTTCACCAAGATGAATTGCTAGACCAGAATTCTAGAGAATATAAGCTAGGCATAAGCATAAGTTTTCCCAAAGAATTCCCTGAATTTATAGAAAATCAAAGGAGTGAAATAGAGCGTGCCAATGCAACACTTGCGCCTCACAAAATGGTTTTTAAAGACTCGATGCATCACAACTGCTTGACGGATGCAATCCAGAGCATGTAAACGCCGCCAATCGGAATTACAAAGAATGCCCATTACGATCCTTCTGATTGTTCTCCAGACCTCCGTTATTTAACGAATGATGTTTTACATGCTTACTAATACAGATTATGGGGGCATTTAACGAATTTCCTTTTATGGTTTATGACCTTTTGGGAGTATACATGCGCACGATCGCCTTCGATGCCCCTTTTCGGCCCCAAAGGTCAAATAATTACTATGACGATTTAAAGAAAAAAAAAGGGAAACGCTCATGGATTTCATACTTCATTTTCCACTCCATGATACACTGACATAATTCATTTAACCAAAAAGGAGCGGTGGCTTCGGTTAGGTCATCACAGGTCATACGAAGGAGTGACTGAGATCACATAACTATTAAATGACTGAGACTAGCAGGCTACACAGGTATGAATTAGTATTTTTGATTTATTTATGTCCTATCATAGGTTGCTTAAATTGCTAAAATTTCTCTATCTTGATTTGTAGGAAATAATCCTCCTCGATTACCAAACAAAGCTCATCCTATGGCCTCACCGAAGGACTCGTAAGGAACACCAAATCTGCATCATCAGTGAAATAAGGGATTATGAGCTCCCTGAATGCGACGCCCCTGATAAGTTTATCGACTTGAGAGAGGTTGTCAAGTTGTACACTGAACAAGACTCACTATGGACCGAAGAATGGGTGAAGGTAGCTGATGCGAAGCCAGGACAAATGAAGAATTCATGAAATACCCGATCAGAGCTCGGACCATGTTGCAACTACTAAATGCCAGTTTGGTAAAGTATCAAATGCATGCAGTAGATATTAGAGGAGTATATGCTGCCCCAATGGAACATCACAGGTTCCCATGGGCTAAAACCTGTGAAGATCTGTTTATTAGCTGGTCTGAATATGAAGAAAGTCATCCGTTTCAAGAAATATCCCAGATGAACTGTTGGATAACCGCGCCATGTGGTGATTTTTGATTGGTTCAAACTATACTTAGCCATTAATTTCGGTTGAATTTTATATTATAAATAGAGACATTGACCGATTAGTCAAAGGTCGATGGTTGTTGTAAGAACTCTTTTTTTTTTCTTGGTTGTTAAGAATTATTTTGAGACTGCTATGAATAGAGAAGTCCCTCTGGACCAAAGACAAGCTATTTTCATTAGATGTGTATGATTGGACTTGGATAAGAACTGCTTTCTATCCTTCTCCATGAATGATGCAGTAAATGAGTAAGAGAAATCGATTCTATTGTCAAGTTATCTGATGCAATGTTTTGATGTTCTTTGCTTTAATGATGGAGATAAATCGTTGTGTTGTTATGTGATAAATGTTATGGTAGATGAATTATTTTTCTTACCGTGATCTTGATTNTTTTTTTTTTTTTTTTTCTGTTAATTAGTTTTCTCAGACAATAATTGGATGTTCATTTGGTTAATGTATTAGTACTAGGCCCTTTGGCATAGAATCATTGTCTGGATGTTTGAGCAGTGGGTTATCCTAAGCTCAACCTCTTCCCAGTAGTTGAAACTCAATCCTGTTACTTGTCAAGTTGGCTTATGCTGGCTTGCATCTCTCAAACTAGTCCCATCCAAGAGAAAAATACAGAAAAGAACAGTCCTACCTAAAGGGAGAGCCTTCACAAGAAAACACAAAGCCCATCGATAAATTGGCTAGATCACAAGATCTAGAGAACCATTCCATCTCAAGAGCTACAAAGTCTAATTGGGCCTCGGTGGCGGGTTTGGTTCCTGTTGTTGAATCAATGGATTTAAGACCCATCAACACATTGAACAACCAGAAGGATTTTAGTTGTCAGAGAATGCAGATTATGTGTGTAAATTGAAGAAGGCCTTGTATGGTATACATAGGATCCTAGAGCATGGTACTCTAGACCAGATAGATATATACAACAAGCATGGTTCAGAAAAGGAATTGCAGACAACAACCTTTACATCAAGGTAACTCAAGATAGTATTTTATTAATTGAATTTTATGTTGATGATATTATTTTTGGAAGTACTGATGACAAGTTAAGCGAGAAATTTGAAAAGGATATGTAGAATGAATTTGAAATGTCATTACTTGGAGAACTATCCTTATTTCTGGGTTTTCAGATACATCAAATAAACCAAGGAATTTTTATTTCTCAAACTAAGTATATCAGAGAAATGCTAAAGAGGTTCAGAATGGAATATTGCAAACCGGTTACCACTCCTATGCAAACCAATTGTAAGTTGAGCAAAGATGATGATTCAAAGCCTACAGACCATAGGAAATACAGGTCAATGATTGGTAGCTTACTATATGTGACAACATCCAGACCATATGTAATGCAGGCAGTTGGATAGGTGGCATGATTTCAAGCAACACCAAAGGAATCACATGTATTAACAGTGAAGAGGATTTTCAGATATCTCAAAGGAACATAAGAGTTTGGATTATGGTATATATAAAGAAAGGATATATCACTTATTGCCTACAAAGATGCAGATTGGGCAGGTTGCATTGATGATCGATGAAGCACTAGTGGAGCAACGTTCTACTTGGGTAAGTTTTTAGTATCATGGTTAAGAAAGAAACAATCATGAGTATCCTTATCTACAACTGAGGCAGAGTATATTGCAGTAACAACATGTTGTACATAGGTTCTATGGATGAAACAAACTTTGACATATATACAGGTTGAGTAAGATGAGCCCATTCCAATCTATTATGATAATACAAGCGTCATCAGTATCTCAAAGAACCCGGTGATGCACTCCAAGATGAATCACATTCCAATAAAGTATCACTCTCTACAGGAACAGGTTGCAGAGAAGAACATCAAAGTTTAATATGTGGGCACAAAAGAACAAGTGGGAGACATATTTACAAAACCGCTTCCACGGGAAGCCTTTGAGTATATTCGCCAGAGACTCAAAGTAATTTCTACTCCAAAATGAATTCTTTTGAATGATTATCTTATATGTCTTAGATGTACATGAGGAAGCACCATAAATAGGACAATTCAGGTCAGAAGATCAGTTTTAGGAAGAGTTTAGTTAGGGGGAGTATCCCCAAGGAAAGTTTAGTTAAGGGGAGCAGCCTCAGATGGAAAGATACCTTTTCCATTGATGACAAAGGGGGAGAGATTTATCATATGCAGAACACAGAGGCATGGTTCCAGGGGGAGCGATGGTCACAGGGGGAGCATGAATGAAATGACTTTAGTATTGCACCAGAGTGTTGCCATCAATGACAACCAACCCAATTAATCAACAATAGGGTCCAATACTTGGGATACATTGCTGATGATCATGGGGTACATGTTGATCTCGCTAAGATCCAAGTCATATGTGATAGGCTAGCCCCAACAACACTAACCAAGATTTGGAGCTTCTTGGGACTGGACAACTTCTACAGATGGTTCGTGTTGGGATTCTCCCATATTTCATGGGCCCTCAGCCACATGACCAAGGGAGGTGCCATAGAAAATTTCATGTGGGGGAAGGAACAAAAATGAGCATTTGATGATCTGAAGCATCGCTTGTGCTCAACTCCATTAATCTCCTTTTCTGATATGCAACAACCATTTGAGATTGAGACTAATGCATCTGACTATGCTGTAGGTGTAGTTCTCACTCAGCATGATCATCCGGTGACATACCATAGTGAGACACTCTCAGATATTTTCTAGAAATACCCCACCTATGACAAAGAAATCTATTCCATTGTACAAGCTTGTCTTCAATGGAAACATTACATTTTGGGAAAGGAGACAATCATCCACACTGATCACAAGCCTCTGCAGTTCATACAAACATAGGGGAAGTTGTAGAATGACTACCATCAGAAGTGGTCCACCTACCTATAGTAGTTCCACCTCAACACCAAGTATAAGACATGGAGCACAAATTATGTCACTGACTACCTCAGTCGACCTCCCATGGATGCACTCACCACTGTGTTCCATTCCTGTGGACATGAGGCATCTGAGTGGCCGCAACTTTATCAACAATATCCAGACTTCGCCACCACCTATCATCTCTTGTGTACATGCATGACTGTCACTGATTTTCACATTCATGATGGGTTATTATGCCATCTCGACCATCTCTATGTTCCTGCAAGTGAGCGTGCAAAGATTATTTGGGAATCCCACTATAGTTGGATGGTAGGACATTTTGGCACAGAGAAAATTGTGGTTGTTCTCTAGAAACATTTTTATTGGACAAAACTTCGAGAAGACGTCAACAAGTATATCATATCTTTCACTGCCTATGCCATTTCCAAGCCAGCCATCAAGAAGCAAGGTGTAACATCCCCCAACCACCCTGGCCGTGGAAAATGCCACCAACTCAAAACCAAATTGTTTTGAAACCAGATTGTAGCATACCCAACCACCTAGGTTGATCATGCCACATGAACTATCAAGCTCTAATATACATATATACCTAATGAAAATTTAAACAGAGATAAACATTATGTTCATACAAATATTCATGCAGAAGTGACAATAAACAAATACATGTAATATATACAAGCAATTATGATAACATTCAGACATGTACCTAAACACAACTTTTAAACATAGCATGTACAATTGACATAGATTTGGTACTTATATTTTTATGAGAAGACCACCGACTGTGTGAAAACCTTCCATGGACCTCCTAACCTTAGACCACGCTACTCCAAGCTATCAACAGTGGGTCACCCTAGAGATGGGACTAAACTCCACCCAGGGAAAAGGAATCCTAGGCTAGGTTGAGGCTACGGGAAGTTGCACAATGCAACAAGAAGGATTCCCTCCAAGGCGCCTACTTAATTCCACTGCTCATAGAATCTCATTCCCCACACACCTGTCCCACCCCAAGAATATGCACCTTCACTATTCCATAGTCCATCGGCTGCTCCACTTCCCTTCCAGGGCTTCAGCAATAGGCCAGATCAAGAATTCTCAGAGCTCTATAACTGTTGCTAGAATCCCTCTAGGAGAAATCACTTACCCAACAATCTCTCTCTCACCTGGAGAGAGTTGCTCATAGGCCTGAAAACCCGTTTTTTCAACCATGGGCCTGAAAACCCACCTCTTCAAACCACAGTAGAAAAAATAGGTAAGGCAAGGGAGGACTCAACAAATTACAGAGGTTCACAATGACAAAGGTTAAACAATGGAGGGGATTTCTTTAGCTACATCCCTACTCAGTGAGTGCATGAATTGGACAAGAGATGGCAAGCAAAATGGTCAGAATGGTGATAATGAAAATGGTGAGAAGGATAAGAATGGTGAGAACGATCAGAATGGTGAGAGCGATCAAAATGGTGAGAGCAAATGGTGAGAGAGAGCCCCCACAACGATGGAATTCCCCCACATAAATTTTTATGTGTATTGGATGACACTTGGCTCTCCAGGAGCTCGTTCCTCTCCAGTTGGAGTTATGTTCCTCTCCCCAAAGGAAATTAGGATAACTTGATTTATTTCCCAAACTTTAGTAATTTAAGGAAATACATTATAATATTACCTTGGGTTAATCCTTGAATCTTAGCCCCTCTTTCCTGGCCTCTCACCCCCCTTCCCTTCCCTTCCCTTCCTAGTGGATCTTATTCCCCCATAACTCTTTCTTCATGGTTGGTCTACACGGAGCGATGCGTTTTATTAATAATTTGCATAATTACATATACAAAAATAGGCTCTATGACCTTAGCATCTAGGCTCTCCGGCCTAATAAGAACATAAGCCTACCAACTTATAAATACTTGTCTCACCAGCCTATAAACATCATTACAATTCAATAGGGGCTCAGCCTTAGGGTATTACAATCCCCTCCCCTTATTTTTTCACTGTCCTCAGTGCAACTCATTTACATAACATCATCAAGATTTTCAAAATATTCAAAAATATGTGGGTATTCTACCCGCATAGCATCTTCATGTTCCCATGTTGCATCCTTAGGATTGTACCAGGTCCATTGGACCTTTACAAACCTTATGGCTTGATTTCGAAGCCGTTTGATTTTCCGTCCATAATGCATATCAGATGCACTTGAAAAGTGCTTTCTTGCTCTACCTGAATCACATTCCAATCAATAACATGATTAACATCAGATATATATTTCTTAAGTAATGATACATGGAATACATTATGTATAGACATAGATGTAGGTAATGCAAGCATTCAAGCTATTGGTCCAATCCTCTACTGGTCGAATCCTCTCTAGAATTTCAAATGGCCCACAATATCTGCCTGCCAACTTGGAATAGTTTCCCAACTTCAGGGAACTTTTGTTGGTTTTTACCTTCAAGAAAACATGATCACCCACTTTAATTTACCTTTGATTTTTGTTCTTGTAAGCATAGATTCCATGCCTATCTTGGGAAGCCTTTAAATTATGATTAATCTACAACATTTTGTCTTCCATTTCTCTAAGAAAATTTGGATCAATCACTGCTCTGTCAACTGGGTTGTCCCAACTTACTGGTGTGTTTCACCTTCTTCCATAAAGTGCCTCAAATGGGCTCATCTTCAGTGATGCTTGGTACCCATTCTTGTAGGCAAATTCTACCAAGTGTAGATAATATTCCCATTTGGATGGTTTGTCCATCACCTACATCCTTAGCATATCCTCTATCACTTGGTTCACTCTCTTTATTTTCCCATCAGACTCAGAATGATAAGTTGTGCTAAAGTTCAGATTTTCTTCGAACCTTTTGAATAACCCCTTCAAAAAATTTGAGGTAAACTTTGGGTCTCTAACAGACACAATAGTCTTGGGTATGCCATGCAAGCATGCTAATTCTCTGATATATATATCAACAATATTGGTTTCCTTGTTAGTAATCTTCATAGGAATGAAATGGGTGGCTTTAGTAAGCTTTTCCACCACCACCATGATAGCATCATGCTACTTTCTTGTTTTGGGAAATTTGGTGATGAAATCCATTATGACCACTTCCCACTTCCACTCAGAAATGGGTAATGGCTGCAGCAACCCAACTGGTTTTCTATGCTCAACCTTGACCCTTTGACACTCCAATCATTTAGCAATGTATTCAACAATCTCCCTCTTCATGCCTGGCCAATAATATTGGCTCTTAATTGTTGCAACTATTTTTTGATACCTTGGTTGTCCAGAATAAAGTACATTATGCATCTCTTTTAAAATCGTACTCCTCAATTCCAGATATTTGGATACATAAAATTTGTTCCTGTACAAGAGAATTCTGTCAATTCTTAATTCATAATCTTCAACCTTCTACTGCATTTTACCTCGCTGCAATTTTGTTACCAAGTTACCAAGTCCTTGTACTGCAAATCTACTTTTCCAGCCTAAAAAACTATGCCTTTAAGATCAGTTTGATACATGCTAATGGCTGTAGCATGCAGTTCATGCACTCTCTTGCTGAGTGCATCAACCACTTTGTTCTCCTTTCCTTTGTTGTGCTTAATATCACAGTCATACTCACAGAGGAATTCCAACCATATGCTCTACCTAACATTCAAAGTTGGTCAATCAAACAAGTATTTCAAACCATTATGGTATGTCTTTAGATCAAACCCCTTTCCCATGAGGTAATGCCTCCACTTCTTCAAGGCATGCACTATGGTTTCCAACTACAAATCAGGAGTGGCATAGACCCTTTCATGCTATTTCAACTTTCTGGATTCAAGACATATCACAAATCTATCTGGCTAAGGACTCCACCAAGTCCTTATTTGCATGCATCTGTGCAAACCAAAAAATATTCATTTGGATCTGCAATCCTTAGAATTGGAGCATTGGTTAACAACTGCTTCAGTTGTTGGAAGCTATTTTCACATTCTGTTGTCCATTGAAACTTCACCCCCTTCCTTTGCAAGGAAGTGAGGTGAACAATTCTCGAAAACCCTACAATGAACCTTCTATAGTATCCATCTAGACCCATGAAGGATCTTACTTCTGTCACATTCTCAGGTTTTTTCCACCCTTTAATCACCTCAATATTTGCAGGGTCCACTGCTATCCCTTCTTCGGATATGATATGCACGGAATAGTGAATTCTATTTCTATAAAATGAGAACTTTCTCAATTTGGCATACAACTGGTGCTCTCTTAGCACTTGTAACACCATCCTCAAATGATGGTAATGTTCTTATTATGACTTGGAATACTCAAGGATGTCATCCAGAAAGACAAATAAAAACTTGTCTAAGTATTCCTGGAAAACACCATACATCAAACACATAAAAACATCTGGTGCATTTGATAACGCAAATGGCACCACTTTGAATTAACAATGACCATAACTTGTTCTGAAGGAGGTCTTGCTGATGTCTTCATCTATGATCCTTACTTGATGATATCATGTCCCGAGATCAATCTTTGAGAATATCCTTGGATCTTTTAGGTGATCAAAGAGATCACCAATCCTTGGAAAAGGATACTTGTTCTTTATGGTTACTTTGTTCAATTGTATGAAATCGATGCACAATCCCAATGTCCCATATTTCTTATTCACGAAAAATACTGGGGCACCCCAAGGTGACACACTTGGGTGTATATACCACTTCTTCAACAAATCTTCAAGCTACATTTGCAACTCCTTCAACTCAGGTGTATTCATTTTGTAGGGAGTCTTTGATACTAGAGATTCTCCAAGCATCAAATTTATAGAGAAATCAATATCTCTCTTTGGGTGTAGACCTAGTATCTCCTTAAACACATATTCAAAGTCTTTTAGGACTAAGTGATCCTCCAGATTTGACACCTTATCCTTATTTGCTTCTTCCATAGTGGTTGCAAATATTTGGCAGCCCTTCCTATAACACTTCTTCAACTGCATTGTTAATATCTCTCGAACAATAATTTCCCTAGGAATTCCTTGGATTGTTATTGGGTTCCCCTCCTCATCCAAGAAAGTGAATTCCTTGTTATGACAGTCTAAGAAAACATGGTGTTGGTCCAACCAATCCATACCAATTAGATAGTCATATGAACCCAATGGAAAGATGTTTAAATATGCCTTAGTACTTAGCCCATTCATGTCCACTAAACATGATTTAGCCATCTCAACAACTTTTCTCTTGGCTCCTGTAGTGATCTTTACCAACCAATATTTCCCATGCTTGCTTCTTGGCAAAAGAAATATTTCCACAAATTTAGGATCTTTGTAACTATTACTAGCTCTTGAGTCTATTAAAATAGTAAAGGCATGGTTATTGATCATACCTTCAACATCAATCATGTGTGATTGAAACTTAGCTTGCTTGTTGTCCAAGGTTGCAAAGATCCTTGATACACTTTTTCCCATGTCCTCCACTATTTCTTCTTACTGTACATTGTGGAAAACTCTCACTTTGTCAGTTTTGTGAGGACAATCTCTATACTTTTGGTCTCCTTTACATCCCCAACATTGAATGGGTGTCTTCCTTGGCCTTTGCCCACCTACCTCAGCCATTCTAGGCCCTCTAAAATATGGCTGTCCTTGAGGAATGTTTCTAAAAAATGGAGGCTTATTTCCCTTCTGCCTCTGTTCCTGATTGAACTTCTTCTTGTCCTCCCAAGCCTTCTGGAAAGTAAGCTTTCCTTTTTGCTGATCAAATAATCATTTTTCTCTCCTTATAGTTTCTTCCAAAGTCTTGGGATCATGATATTGGATTTTATCATTGATGAAAGATGACAACCCACTCAGGTACATATGAATCTTCATTGTATCATCCTTGATGAAGGAGACATACTTCAACAACTCTAAGAATCTCCTTTCATATTCATCAATAGTCATGTTTCCCAGTTTAAGTTCAAAGAACTCTTTAATATTTTTATCATAATACCTCGTGGTAAAATATTTCTTCTCAAAATGTCTCTTGAATTCCTTCCAAGTCACATTTTTCTCTCTGAGGTGTTGTACTTGCACAAGATGATCCCACCACATGGATTCCTTTCCTTTCATATGATAGATGGAAATTATTCCCTTTGATTGAGAATAATAGTTATGCAATTGGAAATACTTCCTCATGCCTAGAAATCCTGTGTCAACATCTCCATCCTTCTTGTGCTCTCCATCAAAAGTAGGAGGTTTGATCTTATTCATTTCTCCTTTCAAGTCATCCACCCTAGACCTCCTATGCTTCATGACAGGGGATGGACTTGAGATACTGTGTGATCTTCTATGGGAATGCTTTTGGGAGTGATGGTGATGTCTTCTACCATTCCTTGATCTTCCTTTCTTCTTAGGGGTCCGATGACTTCCTTATTTGCTGGAGAAACTTTCCTTATCCAACTTATTTTAAATTCTTTCCAGGCTCTAAATTAACTTCATGTTGAAGTTTACTTGTTGTTCCTTGTCCTTCATAATCCTATCATTATCATCCTTATGGCTTTGGAAATCTATCTGCAATTTTTTGAGGGTCTCAGCCAGATTATATCTTCCCCCTTTCCTCCTCCATGTCCATTGGAGTTGGTTCCTTCCAATAGAAACTGGACATTCAACCCTATGATTTCATATTCTTGACTGAAGGCTACCTATGTATCCTCCATAACTTTTCACTCTACGTTGACTATGATCTAACAACTGTTAATTATGAAAAAAATGTGTAGCCAACAGAACTTTGTCATGCTAATTGTTCTTGAGAATTCCATGAAAACATGAACCATTCTAATTCATTAATATATTAGAATTATTTTATGTTGATTTCCTGAGAAATGGACTATTCAGATCCAATTTCTAGGTGAACAATTATCTTCTACTGTTCAAGACCTTTCCAATGGTCGATTGCATGCTTAATTCTGATTTTTGAGCAGGAAGTTATGGCTACTTGAACAATTTGTCCCTTTTCTATTCTTAAACAACATTTCAGGTGATAGCCCCTTTCCTTCGGCCCCCAAATTCATGTGACCAAGGGATGTGACCAAGCGCTAATCGTTAGGCACTTATCCTATGCTTTGGGCCTCCGAGGCTTCGAAGGATCTTCCTCCACTATAATACATTTCCTTGAATGCCGATTCTTAGAATACTCGGGGGACATACAGATCGACGATCCTCCTTTCGTTTTTAGATCTATGGTGGATTAGAGCTCCAAGACTTTGGGCTTCAAAGGTTTTCAAAGTACCTCTCAAAAAATCTCCCGGACCACCGAAATGGCGAATCAATGAAGGACAGTGGATCTATGATCCACATTCTCTACTCAGATCAATGGTGGATAGGATCTCCAGGACTCCGGGCTTCAGCGGTTTAAAAAAAAAACACTTCACTACCAATATCCCAAAGTGCCGACCCATCGGATATCCCCTCTCCTACCTCCACATGTCATCTGTGGTCAATGATCATGATGGACTCTAACCTTCGGGCCTCTATAATTCCTTGACCTCAACGCCTTATACTTGAATCCTCCGAACCATGGGATATACCACTGTGTGTCCCCTCTCGATGGATAGAAAGTATTTACTCTGATCTTCAGAGCTTCGGGACTCTTCATACTTAACAATTCTTAACCAAGTTCCTCTAGAGTTCCAAGTCTCTAGACTGTAGGATCTGGTGCCACGTGGTAGAACACTAGAAGAGGACACATGGCCCAATCTGAGGGGTGACATGTGTCAAGATCTAAATGGAAAACTATCGTTTTAAAAGCAGATATAAAACTAAAACATGGCATGTATCATGTGTGTCCATGTCACCCCAACATGACGTCACCACCATGTCACTTTGGGACTCCGAGACTTCGGAGGTCCAAAAGTTCTTCCAACAATTTTCTCTGAACATCAGACTCTTGAACTGCTTAACCTTCCGGGGGCCATGAAGTACAACCGTCACCAATAAAATTGGTGACATGTGGCCCCACCATTGAGTGACATGTGTTAGGTTCCAATTGGTCCTAAGCGCCTGTCAAAAGTAAGAAAATGAGTGACACGTGTCAGGTTGAAATCGGTCCTAAGGGCATGTCAAAAGTACAAAAATGAATGACACAAGGCAGAACTAGGTAGGTCAACATCACCCTAGGTGACATCATCTTGCCACATCATACGCGACACTTCACGACTTCGGGGATTTCCTGCCTTTGAAATTTTCTCCAAGATATCGAATTTCTGAACTACCGAACTGGTCTATGTCACCTCCGGTGATGTTATCATGTCATATCACTTCGACAACCCGAGACTTCAACGATTTCTTAACATTGACAATTTTTCAAATCCGTCAAACTATCAACTGCCGAACAGGTCAATGTCACCACTGGTTACGTCATCATTTCACATCACTTGGACACCCGGGACTTTGATGATTTCTTCACATTGACACTTTGTTAAAATTCCTAAACTATTGACCACCGACAACTGCCTCCCATAGCATCGGGACTTCGACGATTTCTGCACCATGCAACCTACAATAGATTTCCTCGAACGCTGAACCAAAAGAGAAATTCGATGACTCTCCTCCTCTCGAGTGATCTATGACTAAGAATCACTTTGGGACTTTAGAGGATTCAACTGCTAAACACCCCACAACATCCAAATTGTCAAACATTTCTTAATCTAAGGACACATGTCCCTAGAAAATGAACGGTCTGGATTAGTTCCAGACTTTAGGACTTCGATATTTTTCTTTGCTTATAGCTTTAAAATGATCAAAGGGGTGAAGTTCGAAGGACTTCTATGCTTAACCTCCATGCACCTTCTCCCGATCTGATGGTTGTGGGGGATCTGTCTCCTTCCGAGCAGATCCAATGAACCATATTTAACTCTGCGACCCAATACCATGTTTGTTGTGGTTTATCAAACTTCTATTCCTCCTTATCTTTTGAAAAGAACCAATGTGTTCCCCCAATTGATCCAGGGGGTCATTCGTCATGGAAGTTACACTGATCCAAATAAAGGAGAAAATGGTACAATGCTAGTAAAGTGGCAATGCATACATGGTTTTATTAAAGCTATTGGTTATGGTATATAAAATCAAAGCTTATACCATGGTTCAGGATGAGTCACAAAAGTTATACTTAACCATATACTATGGTGCGAAATAACTAGACTTAGTATATGTTTTCAAAACATCCAATGTATAGCTAAACGGTTCATTGCAACGTCGACGACATTTAGTGCGCATTTAGTGACATAGTCATTGCATGGAGTGGTAACATTCCATAACCGTTTAGAGTTGGGTGCGCAGTTTGTTCAAACAGTTAGTTGCAACATCGGGTGGTTACAACATTTGGTGGATGGTTTGGTGCACAACTTATCTGGCAGTTATACCATTCGGTGCAACGTTTGATTTGGCGGATCACAGATATGGTAGAGTTCTAATATGGTTCAATGAATGGCGAATATAACATTTGGTACATCTGTTGCAATGTTTTGGTGGGCGAATCGAACTCATGATCGACCCTGATCAGCATGATACTAGCCACTAAATCCGTTGTTTCAGCCATATTTAGAACTCAACATTTTATCCTTTGGTTATCAAAAATATCGCAGAGATGGAATCAAATACGCCAAAGTCGGGATTGAACTCTCGACCTGCAACGTTATAACCAAGGGTTTCAGCCAAAGCGAAGGACGGAGGAGAGATTCGTTGTAATTTGTCCAACATTCCGTTTTGAACAGCTGTCGAATTTGTTTTTACAGAGGATGGAGGAGAGATTCGTTGTAATTTGTCCAGCATTCCGTTTTGAACAGCTGCCGAATTTGTTTTTACAGAGGACAGAGGAGAGATTCGTTGTAATTTGTCCAACATTCCGTTTTGAACAGCTGTCAAATTTGTTTTTACAGAGGACGGAGGAGAGATTCGTTGTAAATTATCCAACATTCCATTTTGAACAGCTGCAGAATTTGTTTTTACAGAGACGGGGAACAGAAGAGAGCATTTTTTGCTGTAAACTGTTCCAATGTTGTTTCTTTCTGAAGTCGACCATTCTCTGTATTAATTGGCTTCTTTGTCTTATGAAGGCCATTTAGTAATTTTCAGAGAGGAGGTCTTGAAGGCTTCTGTATAGCATATTTTTCTGTTGCTGAAGTTGATTTGCAGAGATTCCAGTGCCATTTGTACCATTTTGAAGAGATTAATGGATCGGTACCCATTGGAGAGGGACCCAGAGATGTAGCCCAGTGAAGGGGGTGAACTCCGTTATCAAACTCTTTTGTTCTTG
>ML779096.1:297191-326469 GCA_009831015.1 Picea engelmannii | reverse complement strand
GGGAGGAATGATCCAGGGGGTCATTCGTCATGGAAGTTACACTGATCCAAATAAAGGAGAAAATGGTACAATGCCAGTAAAGTGGCAATGCATACATGGTTTTATTAAAGCTATTGGTTATGGTATATAAAATCAAAGCTTATCTCATGGTTCGGGATGAGTCACAAAAGTTAGACTTAACCATATACTATGGTGCGAAATAACTAGACTTAGTATATGTTTTCAACACATATAATGTATAGCTAAACGGTTCATTGCAACGTCGATGACATTTAGTGCGCATTTAGTGACATAGTCATTGCATGGAGTGGTAACATTCCATAACCGTTTAGAGTTGGGTGCGCAGTTTGTTCAAACAGTTAGTTGCAACATCGGGTGGTTACAACATTTGGTGGATGGTTTGGTGCACAACTTATCTGGCAGTTATACCATTCGTTTCAACGTTTGATTTGGCGGATCACAGATATGGAAGATTTCTAATATGGTTCAATGAATGGCGAATATAACATTTGGTACATCTATTGCAACGTTTTGGTGGGAAAATCGAACTCGTGATCGAACCTGATCAGCATGATACTATCCACTAAATCCGTTGTTTCAACCATATTTAGAACTCAACATTTTATCCTTTGGTTATCAAAAATCTCGTAGAGATGGAATCAAATACGCCAAAGTCGGGATTGAACTCTCGACCTGCAACGTTATAACCAAGGGTTTCAGCCAAAGCGAAGGACGGAGGAGAGATTCATTGTAATTTGTCCAACATTCCGTTTTGAACAGCTGCCGAATTTGTTTTTACAGAGGACGGAGGAGATATTCGTTGTAATTTGTCCAACATTCCGTTTTGAATAGCTGTCGAATTTGTTTTTATAGAGGACGGAGGAGAGATTCATTGTAATTTGTCCAGCATTCCGTTTTGAACAGCTGCCGAATTTGTTTTTACAGAGGATGGAGGAGAGATTCATTGTAATTTGTCCATCATTCCATTTTGAACAACTACCGAATTTGTTTTTACAGAGACAGGGAACAGAAGAGAGCGTTTTTTGCTGTAAACTGTTCCAATGTTGTTTCTTTCTGAAGTCGACCATTCTCTGTATTAATTGGCTTCTTTGTCTTATGAAGTCCATTTAGTAATTTTCAGAGAGGAGGTCTTGAAGGCTTCTATATAGCATATTGTTCTGTTGCTGAAGTTGATTTGTAGATATTCCAGTTCCATTTGTACCATTTTGAAGAGATTAATGGATCAGTACCCATTGGAGAGGGACCCAGAGATGTAGCCCAGTGAAGGGGGTGAACTCCGTTATCAAACTCTTTTGTTCTTGTCTCTCATTTTCTGTTTCATATTCTCTTTCTATTGCTTTCAGTTTGCAGATTTAAGCATTTAATCAACACACTAATGCTTTTGAAAAATCAAATTGCAAACTAATGATAAACATTCATAGCTTTTACATGCACATATGTTGAGATCCGACGGATCACCAATGCCCTCTTGTCACTCTATACATCAATTTCTTGTGGAAGATTTACTTCAAATTCCACATTTGTGGCCCATCCAGGTTTAGTGTTGAAACCATGGGCTCTGATACTAGATTGTAACTTCCCCTAACCACCCTTGCCCCAAAAAACACCACCAACTCAAAACCAAACTATTCTGAAACTAGATTGTAGCATACCCAGCCACCCAGGCTGGTCACGCCACATGAACTACCAATCTCTAATATACATATATATATATAAATCAAATTTAAAAAAAGATAAACATTTTGTTCATACACATATTCATGTGGAAGCGACAATAAATACATACATGCCATATATATAGGCGATTCTGATAACATTCAAACATGTACCTAAAAAAATTGTTTAAACATAACATGTACAATTAACATATATTTGGTACTTATATTTTTATGAGAATACCATTGATTGCATGCATATATTCCATGAACCTCCTAGCCTTAGACCACATTGCTCCAAAATATCAGTAGTGGGTCACCCCCGAGCTGGGACTAGACTCCACCCAGGGAAAATGAATCCTAGGCTAGGTTTAGGCTACGGGAATATGTACAATGAAATAGGAAGGATTCCCTCCAAGGAGCCTACTTACGCTCACCTCTCACAGACTCTCATTCCCCACATGCCTGTCCCACCTCAGGAATATGCACCTTCAATGTTCCACAGTCCATCGATTGGTCCACTTCCCTTCCAAGGATTCAACAACAGACTGGATCAAGAATTATCAGAGCTTTGTAGCTAATGTTGGACTCCCCCCAGGAGAAATCACTTCCCCAACAATCTCTCTCTCACTTAGAAAGAGTTTCTCATAGAACTGACAATCCACTTCTTCAATCACGGGCTTGACAACCCGCCTCTTCAAATAAAAATAGAAAAAATGGGTAAGGCAAGGGTCGACTTAGAAAATTACAGAGGTTCATGATGATAGAGGTTAAACAATAGAGGAAATGGCTCTAGATACATTCCTACTCATTGCGTGCGTGGACTAGACAAGAGATGGCAAGCAAAATGGTCAGAATGTTGAGGATGAGAATAGTGAGAACAATAATAATGGTGAGAGAGAGCCCCCACAATGATGGAATTGCCCCACATAAATTTTCATGCGTCCTGGATAACACTTGGCTCTCCAGGAGCTCATTCCTCTCCACTTGGAGTTCCTTTCCTCTCCCCAAAGGAACTGAGGATAACTAGGTTTATTTCCCAAAATTTAGTAATTTAAGGAAATACATTATAATATTCCCTTGGGTTAAGGCCTCAACATTAGCCCCTCTTTCCTATCCTCTCAGCCCCCTTCCCTTCCCTTCCTAGTGGGGGGTAGTCCCCCATAAGTCTTTCTTTGTGGTTGGTCTACACACAATGATGTATTTTATTAATAATCAACATAATTACATATACAAAAATAGGCTCTCTGGCCTTACCATCTAGCCTCTCCAACCTAATAAACACATAATCCTACCAGCGTATAAATACTTGGCGGACCAGCCTTGGGGTATTGCACAAGGCTTATACAACCCTCTTCCTACACTCGAGAAGCCTTGGGAATGCATATCGATGGATTACATGTCTTTCCTTCCATCCACCAAGCAAGGCAATGATTGTGTATTTGTGCTCGTTGATCGATTTTTGAAGATGGCCATCCTCATAGCCTATAGGAAGAACATTATAGTGGCCAATACTACCAAGATCTTCTTTGAATGAGTGTGGGTCCATTTTTGGATACCACAGACCATAATCTTCGACTGGGACAACAAGTTCCTCAACACATTTTGGTTGAGTCTCTGGTTACTGTTTGACACCAACCTCACTAAATCCACTACTTTCCACCCCCAAACAGACGTCCAAAAATAGGTCATTAATCTGATTATTGTGCACATACTACACATGTACAAATCTAAGCATCCATGTAGATGGGATGAGAGTCTCCCCGATGTTCAACACAGTTACAATAGGGATCTCCATAGCTCGACCAACCATAGCCCATTTTATGTGGGACTGGGATTCAAACCCTTGGGTCCCATTGATGTTGCACTACCTATGGAAACCACACAGAAAAAATATTCCCATGTTCAGTCTGAGACTGACATGGATACTAGATTCATTGAGAGGATTCAACACATTCACTAATAGGTCCATGATATTTTGCAGAAATCCAATGCTAAGTACAAGTAGCACCATGATCAACATGGGGTACCATACCAGTTTCAGGTTGGAGACAACGTCTGGTTACATTTGTAGAATGAGATGGGGCCCCATCAGAAGCTCCACCCACTTCACTATGGGCGTTACACCATCACCAAGGCTGTGGTAGCAATTATTTTGAGCTCAACACTCCACCCTTCCTTGGTTTTCACCCAGTGTTCAACGTGGACCACCTTCAACCATATTTTCCACCATTATTGGACACCTTAGAGATCATAGAATAGTTGAAACCAATAGATCTCAACCTTGACTACATGGAATAGGCATCCACTGATCAGGTAGTGGACACATAGGTCAAGGGCACTCACCAGCAGAGGATCTAGCTTTATCGGGTTGTCAGGGCAGGGAAGCTCCTACACCAAGAAAAGTGGCTCACCCGTGGCCAAATTCAGTAACAGTTTCCTCACCTAATGGGGGAACTCAACATAATGGAGAACATTTCTTCCTAAGGGGGGAGGACTGATCCAGGTGGATATCGGTGGCCACCCACCTATTCCAACTGGCTCCTCTTGATAGTTTTTAGTTCAACACGTTCTTATGTAATTATTTGTAATTGTGGGTTCTACACTTCCGAGGATGTCTGAATCCCTACACATCTTCTAGGTGGATTCTAGTGGCCTCCAACCTAATCCAAATGGATTATTTTTGTATGTTTTCATGTCATCACCTCTTGTTGTACTTCTAGGGACGTTTTGGGGCCCTAAACAATGTTTTTTTTTGGATCGCCATAGTCAAAATGTAGATGGAGTCAGATTTTAATGATGTAATGTGTAGCTCTCTAAAATACCTTTCCAACGGGCTATCATGCTCCTAAAATGGAGGTTGTATACAAATGTTACGACCCCGAGAAGTTGAGGTACCAACTTACCCATAGGGGCCCACATAACTTTTGGCGTTTCATCTCCTAGGGTTAGTTTTTTGTATGTCTAGGGTTTTCAAATTCACGAGTAATATAAAAAAGGCCTCTGGAGCCTCATTGTAATCATTCTTCTCAGACGGATGCACATAGCAACCACATCTCTTCTTAGTGATAGCTACCACCATTCGAGCAAGTGTTTCAATTCTGCAATTTTACAGTTTCAACCTATTTCATTTATTCAATAGAAGATATTGATCATTGGATATATGTGTGGTTGTTCATATCTCCTTTCTTATTGTATTTAGTTTGTTAATCTGTTCGTTCCTCTCCTAAATCTGAATCAGATTCATTGTACTTTGAAATTTATTCTCTGAGGAAATCAAGGTTTTTGGTTGGTCCAAATTTCAGTCTAAAACAAGTGTTCTTGGGAAAATTGTTATATATGAAGCTACAAACCTCCAAATTGAGTGATACCTTTTCCATTGGTTAGGTTACAGACCAAATTTTTACTGGTGAAAATTTGAAGTTCTGAAGTGAAGACAGTGACACGCGGTAGATCATACAATTTCTCTCTCCTGAAAAGGAAAAAATCAGCACATCTTGGGAAAGTTATAAAAAATTCTCGTGGAGAATCCAATATTGGTATAACTGGTGGGGTTGGAAAGAAGAAACATCAAGATATATCAAGTTGAAATTTTAGACTCAGAAGGGCCTAAATTGCAGAGCTACAATAGAAGAAGGGTCAACTAAAAGAACAGTCTCCAAATCGAGGTTTTAAAAGGTGCATTTTGTTTTTGGAAATTTGCATATCTTTTGACTAGAAGATCCAATTGGGGTGATTCAAAAAGTGGAATAAAGTGGGATAAAAGAAGTATCACATAAATTTGGGAGAATCTTAGGAATTTTTAGATACAGAAGTATCCCAATGTCTCAAAACCTAGGAGAGGTTGTTACTTGTCAGCGCTACAACCCAGGGGTAGTGTGGTTCTTCCATGTACCTAGAGTATATCGGAAGGCCCCTTTCGAATGGTTGTGCATTAGAAAACACTAGTAATTATCTGATCTCCCATGTACCTGGCGTATATCGGTAGACCCCCTAGAATCCTGAACCAACCGAGTAAACCATTTGGTCTTCTTGTTGCTATAATACATCTAGAACAACACTCTGGGAGATCACTCTCTTGTACTTGGGTAGTTGGATTGTACGACTAAGGGCATGGTCAAGCCTCCTTAGTTAGTGCACTAAGATATTGGGATAAGTACTATTGTTGGACCCCAAATGTATATCAAAGAGCTATAACACCTGGAACTCCCTTGTCTGTGAGGACCTCTCCCTAAGAGAATTAAGAATTCCTATTTTGGAATGATACTTGGCCAACATGCCACCAAAAAAACTGAACTTCTACACCAAATAATCCCTCAGACAATCCTACTTGGACTCTTGATGAAGGTGAAGAAACACGGAAGGGCATAGATGATTTACAAAAGAACGCATTAACAAAATATGATGGATTCAACTGAAGCTAAGCTCGAAGAAATGATGGATACTAAGATGGATGACTTAAAAGAGGAGATAATGGAAGGGTTGAAATTTTTTCTAATAGGGAGGCCACCTGAAAGTGACAATTTATCCCATGAAATTCATGATGAGGACATAAGGAAGATGAGTCAAGATTGGAGAAACTCCAGCTTTGGGTTGAAGACCAACCACTTTCCTAAGATCAATATGAGGAATTTTGATGAGAAGGATCCAATCGCATGGATACTCTAGATGGAGCATTTATTTGATCTACATGATGTGCCACACACACAAAAGTTATGAATTGCATCCTTATATTTAGAACCTAATAAGTTTGTGTGGTATCAATTTCTTTTTTATCGCAAAAAACTTGTCACTTGGACAATTTTCATGGAAAAAATGATAGCAAACACTATGAGGATACAAGGAGAAACAACTTCTTCAGCCAGTTGATAAATCTCAAGCAAAAGGGTTCAGTTGCAGAGCACATTGAGAACTTTCAAAGATTGAATATAAAGCTAGCGAATATTCCGGATGAGCACCTGATTGATGTCTTCATAAGAAATTTAAAGGATAACATTCAACATGAGGTTCTTGTTGGAGTTACTTCACACACACCTAGGATTTATTTTTTCTAAGGTTTTTATTTGTTTATTAGTCATAATTAGTCATTATCTAGTCTCCTATATTTTAGGAGAGAATATTCCACCTGAAGAATGTTCTCTTTTAGTTCACACTTCAGTTTGACTAGTTGAGTTGAATTTAGATGTTGCATTGGGATCATCACCATGCTAATTAGACCTTTCCTTGGTGTCATCACCAAATTGGTGCATTAGCCTTGATTCCTTGATTTAACTCCTCACTACTTTCTGTTCAGTTAGTTAATTGAAGACTAGTTGACTAGTTAACTCAACTAGGTGGTAGTTCACTCCCATAACTGCCTGAGAGACTAGAATAGGTGGCAGTTCACTCCTGTAACTGATGGTGTGTGTCCATATCACTCTATACCACCACTATGGTGACTTGGTTCACCTCAAGTTGAAATCATTGAGATGTACAAAGTATATCATGTGTAAATTATTCATTATTCACAATGGTTAATGAGAATTCTTTCCATTCTTTCTCTCCTTTTTTTTTTTCAATTCTCTCTGCAAATGTTTATATCATTGTTTAGCTAGATATATTCTATGCAGGTAAAAACATTTACATGGTATCAGAGACGACGGTCTGCTAAGAAAAGTCTACACCAAAATTTTTTGCAAGTACAAAAGATTGAAGACAACGGAAAGATGGAATTCCAAAAATAATTCATTCTTACACCTTAAAACTATTTTGCATGGAAGGAGAAAATAGCCATACATCTCTGATCTAGAGGGTTGTGTAGGTTAACCATGAATACATATACAAAACTGACATCAGCCATAGAAAAATCCAAGTACTTAAATCGCATGGATGAGGCATTTAGAACAATTTGCAGTCTTATTTCTCCCGATCTCCTTTTTCATATATCTTCCTGTAAGACTCCCAATGAAGCCTGGACCATCTTGGAAGGGATCTTTGGAAAATAGGATGAGATGAGGGGACACATTCTGGAGGTGGATCTTCTCACACTGGATCCAAAAAGCTTCGAGAATATCTAATATTTCTTTACAAAATTCAAGGATTTACTGTCGCAACTCAAAGCTTGCGGGGTTGATAAATCAAAGGAGGAGAAACAAATGGTTTTCACCATTATCTCCAAGATTGGATCTGAAATCTCTGTATTCGTATCCACATTCCATACTATTAGATTCACCTCTGGAGCCACTTAGAAGATGCCTTCTCTTGAGGACTTTATCGAATCCTTGACACAAGAGAAAAGCAAGCTCATCAACATGGGTGAAATCAAAGGCCCAAGGGCACATGCACTGACTGTGCATGATGGCAGAAACAAATATCAGAAATCTAAATATAAAGATAAGTGGAAATCTCATGCACATACAAAGAAGGAAGGGTACACAAAACCCTTCATCGATGCCTCCAGATCCAAAGGAGAAAAGGGAAGAAAAGGAGAGAAATGCACGTACTGTCACAAAGGATTCCATTTGGAATCTGCATGCATGCAAAAGAAAATAGATCTGATGTATCAGATACTTCAGCAAAACAACCTTGGAGATCGCATCCTCGAGGGTGCAAAGAAGAAGAAGAAAAGAAGATCTGAATTCTAAGAAAGGCAATTCTAGCCATGCCTTGATTGCAATCAACTCCTCTCCCAATGCTTGGATCATAGATTCAGGAGCATCACATCACATGGCTACCTCAGAAGAAGTCTATTCTTATTTGGATGAATGCAAATGTCCTCCTATTCTGATGGGGGACAACTCTTCTGTTGAAGTCACCGAAAAATGAAGGATTGAAATCACCAATGGAAGCTTCGAGAACATGTTGCATGTTCCCAAGATTTTTGTCAATCTTCTCTCTGTGTATCAGATGACGAATTCTGGCACTGGAAAGAAATTCGTATTCACACCAAATTCCGTGGACATATACGACATGCAAACCAACTCCAGGGTTTTTACCGGTGAGGTAAATCATCAGTCTAGATTGTATACATTTTATGAATTCATTGAACCTGATTCTGCTTTACTGCTTACTCATGTTGATGAAAATAGTAGGATATGACACGAAAGGTTTGGACATTTGAATTTCATATACGTGCAATAGCTTAGCAAGCACATATTAGTTGATGGTCTACCAGACATCCATTTCTCCAAGGGAGTATGTAAGGGATGTGTTTTCGAAAAACACTTTCAAAATAAATTCTTCAAAGGAAAGTCTCAACGAGCTTCCACATCTTTAGATCTGATCCACAGTGACCTTATGGGTCCTTTTCTGCATCCATCCATCAACAAAGCGAGGTTTGTTCTCATTTTTGTTGATGATTTGTCACGTTTTACTTGGATCTACTTTCTCAGGCAAAAATCCGAGGTCTTTCAACACCTCAAAGATTTCAAAGATTTGGTTGAGACACAGTCCGGAAAGAAGATCAAAGTCCTCCGAACTGATAATAGGGGATATTATTTGAATCATGAGATCCACAATATTTTCCATGAGGTAGGGATTCAGTTGCAAAATACAGTTCCCTACACTCCGTAGAAAAACATAGTTGTTGAGCGGAAAAATTGATCTCTAAAGGAGATGGCATGTTGCATGTTGCATGCAAAGTCACTACCACAGAGACTATGGGCCGAAGCACTTAACTATACAACATACATCCAAAACATATATCCTCATAGATCTGTCAAGGATAAGACCCCCTATGAGGCTTGGAGCGGCCTCAAACCAGAAGTGATCCACTTTCACATTTTTGGTTCTCGTGCATGGGCCCACATTCCCTCTGAAAAGAGGAAGGCACTTGATCCATAGAGCACTGAGTGAATTTTTGATGGATACCCTGGCGATGTGAAGGGATATTGGCTTATTGATCTTTCCTTAGATCGACTCATCATTGAGCATAATGTCCAATTCGAGGAAAGTGTCTTGCATGTACCTCAGTAGTCTCATGCAAACACCTTCACTCTTCCACCTGTCCGAGATGATGAGCATGTACATACTGACTCTTCTTCAGATGAGAGTTCTGATTCATAGGACTTAGATGATTTAGATTCAAAGTCAGTACAGTTAGATGCAGAGTCAGAGCATCCAGATGCAGTTGCAGAGCCAGAGTAGAGGCCTAAGTGGGCACAGACTACTCTTCAGGATGTAGAGGATCTCGTTGGTGATCCAGCCGATACTAGGAGGACTCGATTTGATTTCGAGGAGCCTCCTATTGCACTCACTACCAATAAAACATTGCCTTCCAGGCATATTTTCTTGGTTCAGTCTTCAGATCCACAGTCTTATGATGAGGCTGTTGGAAATCCCTTTTGGGAATCCGCCATGCAGGAGGAGTACAACTCTCTCCTTGAGAACCAGACTTGGGATCTAGTTACCCTTCCTTCTGGGAGGAAAGTTTTCAGATGCAGATGGGTCTACAAGAACAAGAACACAGTGGATGGACATATCAGTAGATACAAAGACAGGCTTTTTGCCAAAGGCTTTCAGCATATTCATGGTATTGACTATGATGAGACCTTCACTCCAGTAGCGAAGATGGATTCCATATGATTGGAACTTGCCATTGCAGAAACCAAGGAATGGGAAGTCCATCAAATGGACGTGAAGAATGCATTTCTTCACCGTGATCTCTCTAAGAAGATATACATGGAGAAACCCCAGGGATTTATGTAGGACTCATCTATGGTCTGTCAACTGAAGAAGTCACTTTATGGCCTCAAGCAGGCTCGGAGGGCATGGTATGCCAATATGGACTCCTACCTGTTGTCACAGAACTTTGTACGTTGTAAATCATACCTGAATGTATACATGCTCAAGACGACTGATTCAATTCTACTTTTAGTTTTGTATGTCGATGATTTGATGATCATCGATTGCTCGACTTCAACGATTGCTGCAATCAAGAGGATTCTTCATGACAGAGTTTTGATGATGGACATGGGTCCGATACACTTCTTCCTTTGACTTGAGATCAGTCAAGATGCATCAGGCATCAAACTGTCTCAAGCCAAGTATGCACAAGATCTCCTTGAGATATTTGACATGACAGACTGCAAGTCTCCTCCGACTCTTTTCCTATCAGGAGTCAAACTTGAGGATGGTGGTGAGACTCCACTAGTTGACAACACACTGTACAAAAAGCTAGTGGGGATCTTGTTGTATCTCACACACTCCAGACCAGACCTCTCATATGCAGTTGGCGCAGTTTCCAGGTTCATGCAGGAGCCGCATGAGCTACATTGGAAAGCTACAAAGCATATCCTTTGATATGTATAGGGCACCATCACCTTTGGGATTCATTATTCAACAGACTCTACATTTGATCTCATTGGGTTTACTGATTCCGATTGGGTCGACGATAGCATTGATCGCAAGTCCACATCTGGTTACTCACTTAGTCTTGGTTCTGGGCCTATCTGTTGGTCGAGCAAGAAGCAAGCTACCATTTCTCTATCTTCAGCCAAGGCAGAGTACAGAGGGTTAGTTAACATAACCATTTAGGCTATGTGGCTACAACATTTTCTCACTGAGTTGGGCATTCAGTTTCATCGGCCGATCGTCATCTAGTGTGACAACCAGAGCACTCTGAAGTTCTGTAGAGATCCAGTTCATAGGCAGTGGAGGAAGCACATCAAGATCCACATGCACTACATTCGGGACTTGGTACATGAGGGGATCATTGACTTATAGTTCTGTCCTTCAGCAAAATAGACGACAAGCATTTTCACCAAGACCTTCACTGAGCATAAATTCCATTCTCTGCGAGGTCGTCTTGGAGTGAAGGACATAGTTGCCTAGAAAATGTAGTTCTTATTTTTTACATACATTGTACCTTGAGGGGGGGTTTTTCCCATGATACTTTCCCTCTTTCCTTACTTTATTTTCAGTGTATCGTTTGTACTTGGGTACCTAACATGGCCTCGTTGTCGGGACCCAATCTTTATTTTCACCATAGTGATGTTCAAGGGGGGTGTTGGAGTTACTTCACACACACCTAGGATTTATTTTTCCTAATTTTTTTATTTGTTTATTAGTCATAATTAGTCATTATCCAGTCTCCTATATTTTAGGAGAGAATATTCCACCTGGAGAATATTCTCTTTCAGTTCACACTTCAGTTTGACTAGTTGAGTTGAGTTTAGATGTTGCATTGGGATCATCACCATGCAACATTGGGATCACCACCATGATAATTCGACCTTGCCTTGGTATCATCACCAAAGTGGCATAGTATCCTTGATTCCTTGATTTATATCCTCACTACTTTCTATTCAGTCACTTAACTGAAGACTAGTTGATTTGTTAACTCAAATAGGTGGCAGTTCACTCCCGTAACTGCCTGAGAGACTAGAATAAGTGGCAGTTCACTCCCGTAACTGTCTGAGAGACTAGAATAGGTGGAAATTCACTCCCATAACTACTGGTGTGTGTCCATATCACTCTAGACCACCACTATGGAAACTTGGTTCACCTCAAGTCGAACTCATTGAGTTATAGAGAGTATATCATGTGTAAATTATTCATTATTCACAACGGTTAATGAGAATTCTTTCCATTCTTTCTCTCCTTCTTCTTATTTTTCCAATTCTCTATACAAATGTGTGTATTATTGTTTAGATAGATCTATTCTGTGCAGGTCAACACATTTACAGTTCTCCTTTGGGAACCCAAATCATTGGAGAATGCATTCAAAGTGGCGAGAAAATGTTGAAAGTAAAAATCTGGCTATGGCTACTAGAAGGACCACCCCTAAAATCTATCGAGAGAATAATGTTCCTTCTTATAAACCAAATCAACATACAAGGTTGACACCTTAACAATTGGAGGAAACAAAAGAAAAAGGTTTATTCTTTAATTGTGACAACAAATACAATAAGGGACATAAGTGTGATGAGAAGAAATTATTCTACATAGATTGTGAAGAGGAAGAAGAATAAGAATAAGAATAAGAATAAGAATAAGAATCATCTCAAGATGAAGATGTATAAGATATTTCTTCTGAAGAGATGACTCCCACCATATCATGTCATGCATTGGATGGAATTAATACTCCTCAAGCCCTCAATATAGAATGATATATCAAAGAGAAAAATATAATAGTCCTAATTGATTCTGGTAGTACTCATAATTTCATTCATTGTAAATTAGCCAAATCTCTCAATTGCTTTATATATCCAATGCCAGAGTTTCAAGTAATGATTACAAATGGAGGAACTATCAATTGATCAGGAAAATTCTATAAGATCAATCTTACTATGGGGTAGTATGTAATGAATAGTCCAATGATTGCTATACCCATGGATGGTGCTGATGTCGTGCTAGGGGTCCAATGGTTACAATCATTAGGAACAATGGATTTTAATTTTTAATAACTTTTCATGAAATTTTCATTGGAAGGAAAGGAATTTGAGTTAAGGGATATCACAGGGAAACCCAATAAGGTGTTAATCTCTAATGGCATGACAACATTATTGAAAAAGGGGCATCAGGGTGTAAGTGTACAACTATGCTCACTAGATGTTCAAACATATAATCCATCTATTTTCCTAGATCTCCAAGGGATCATTGATAAGAATTCCAAAGTATTTGAAGATATTCCCATAGGTATTCCACCGACTAGTGATCCCGATCATGCTATTCACCTAATTCATGGGTGTGTTCCTCCTAACATCATGCCTTATAGATACCCTTATGCCCAAAAGAGTGAAATTGAGCGTATGGTTGAAGAAATGTTAGAGGCTGACATTATTATACCTAGAAAAAGTTCTTACTTTGCACAGATGGTAATGGTACTCAAGAAAGAGGGCTCATGTCGTATGTGTCTGGATTATAGAGAGCTCAACAAAAACACCATTAAATATAAGTTTCCCATTCCTGTCATTGATGAATTTTTAGATGAACTACATGGAGAAATATACTTCACAAAGTTGGATCTTTGTTTAGGGTATCATCTGATTATAATGAAGGAAGAAGATATCCCAAAAACAACATTCAGAACTCATGAAGGCCATTATGAATTTTTGGTCATGCCTTTTGGCCTTATGAATGCACCTTACACATTCCAAGGGTTGATGAATTCCATTTTCAATCCCCACCTTCAAAAATTAGTTTCAGTATTTTATGATGATATACTAATCTATAACAAGTCTTAGGAATATCATGTTCAACATGTTGACAAGGTGTTACAACTACTAAAGGAGCAACAACTATATGCCAAACCGTCCAAATGTTTTTTTGGGGTGAAGGAGGTAGAGTATTTGGGTCATATTGTATCTCATGAAGGTGTTAAGGTAGACGCTAACAAGATGAAATCCATGATGGACTGGTCGATTCCCAAAACATTGAAGAATCTTAGAGGATTTTTGGGTTTGACAAATTACTACTGCAAATTTGTTCAGAACTATGGACAAATAACAACATCTTTAACTGCATTAACTAAGAAGGATGCATTTTCATGGACTCGAGAGGCAACTCAAGCTTTTGAAAATCTTAAAGAGACAATGTGAAAAGATCATGTCTTGACCACACTAGACTTCACACAAATCTTTATTGTGGAACATGATGCCTCGGGAAATGGCATTGGTGTTGTTCTAATGCAAGAAGGAAGGCCCCTTTATTTTGAAAGTCAACCACTCAAGTGAAAGGACTTACACAAACCCATTTGTGAGAAGGAAATGATTGAAATACTAGCTGCATTGAAACAATGTCGCCCTTACCTAATAGGTAGGCACTTCAAGGTGAAAACAGATCATGACAGTATTAAATACTTCTTGGAACAAATACTATCTTCAGAAGAGAAACAAACATGGGTGAACAAGATGTTGGTTTATGACTATGAAATCATCTACAAAAGAGGAAGCAAAATGTTGTGGCCGATGCACTCAAGAAAGGATGAAGATGCTGGGGTATTTATTTGTGCTATCTCTATCATCCAACCTGATTTGTTAATAGAAGCAAGGGATGAATGGCAGAATGACAAATAAGTGTGGACTCTCATTCAAAGGTTGTAGAAGGATTCCAGTGCATCCAATACATTTACATGGAAAAATGATTCACTATGGTACAAAGATCACTTATATTTATGTAAGAACTCCCAACTCAAATAAAACCTATCACATGGTCAATAGGGATTTTTTTTGGGATGGCCTTAAAAATGATGTTCAAAGGATTATGGCAGAATGTTTTGTTTTCCAAGAAAATAAGGTGGAAACAATTAAGACCCCATGTATTTTACAACCATTGGCCATTCCAAGTTGGCGTTGGGAAGATGTTTCCATGGATTTCATCACAGGGTTACCAAAGTTTGAAGGAAAGAGTGTCATCATGGTGATTATTGATAGACTTACCAAACATGCATAGTTTTATGCACTCTCTCATCCTTTCAAAGCCAATATAGTTTCTACTGCATTCATGGAGATAGTTCAAAATCTACATGGAAGCTGAAAGATTATTGTAAGTGACAAAGATCCCATATTCACTGGACATTTTTGAACATAATTATTTTCTTGTTTGGGTACTCAATTGGATCATATATCATCTTATCATCCTCAATTTGATGGACAAACTGAGATAGTGAATTTTTTTTTAGAAGGATACATTCATTTATTTGTCTCTAATAAAAAAACACAATGGTTCAAGTGGCTACCCTTGGTAGAATGGTCGTATAACACTTCCTTTCATACTGCAACAAAAATGACACCATTTATGGCATTTTATGAATATCTGTTCGACAACACAGGTATTCCAACAGAGGATGAACACCTTTAATAACTACTCACATAACCAGATCAAAGATCAATACACCGATGTTTTCACGTGGTAAAAAACCTACGGGGAAACATCCATAGCCCCAACCAACGTGACCACTTGGAACAGTTTATTAATGCAAAGAAAAAGATTACAGAGAGATTTTACAGGAGAGTTTCTCACAATCGATCATCGGCAAATGAACCTCCATGCTATTTAAATATATATCATGGACCAATCGAGTGTTAAGCCATGGATCAATGGCAGTTAAGATCGAGGAGAGTATGAATCGTTAGATCACTCTATGTCGGGAACATATCGTGACCATCATATTTCCTAAATACAAATGCATACTAATGCATACTAAAGAAACACACTAAGAAACACACTTTTACCTAACGACACATTAGACCAAGTAGATCTTAACTAACTCCTAAGTGTCTAAATATCCTAACATCCCGCCTTAAGAACAACTTGGGATAGGATTGAAGGATTTACAATAGTGACACAATAGGAGAAGGAAGGAGGCATTAGAGCCTATCCCCCCTTAATGACAACTTCCTGAGCTCCTAACATAGATCAAAGTTTGGAAAACTTCTCTTCTGTAAGAGACTTTGTGAAAATGTCTGCAACTTGATCTTATGTAGGGAAAAAGAGAACTTCAATAACTTGATCATGAATGAGCTTTCTGATGAAGTGCATGTGTAGCTCGATGTGTTTTCTACATTGATGTTGAAATGTGTCTTTAGCGAGCTTGATGGAACTCTGATTGTCACACCAAAGGCTGGTCGGATGCTGGTGATGGAATCCAAACTCTGAAAGTATCTGTTGAAGAGATAGGGCCTCCTAACTTGCATTTATCGCTGCTCGGTATTTGTTTCTGCTGAAGAAAGTGCAATAGACTGTTGTTTCTTATAGGCCCAAGTGATAGGTCCTTTCAAAGTTTGGATTCTAGCACCAACATCCAACTAGCCTTTGGTATGAAAATCATAGTGCCATCAATCTCACCAAAGACCTAGTTCAACATCAATGTAGCAAATACATTGAGCTACACATGCACTTCATCAGAAAGCTCATTCATGATCAAGTTATTGACGTGCTCTTTTTCCCTACAGAAGATCAAGTTGCAGAAATTTTCACAAAGTCTCTTACAGAAGTGAAGTTTTCCAAACTTCGATCTATGTTAGGAGTTCAAGAAGTTGTCATTAAGGGGGGATAGGCTCTAATGCCTCCTTCCTTCTCCTATTGTGTCACTATTGTAAATCCTTCAACTTGGGAAAATAATTTGGCAACTAACCGAGTCTTGTGTCTTTCAACACTTCCATCTAATGCATACTTAGTTCTGTAGACCCATTTTCATCTAACAAGTTTTCTTCCTTTTGGAAGAGGTACAAGATCCCAAGTATTGTTTTCCATTAAAGAACGATACTCTTCATTCATTGATGTATCTTTCTCCTGCGTAACTAAGGCTTTGTTGGAGGGACCTGTAGTGTTGATCACTCCAAATTGTACAAGCTTATCTTCCTCTGGAATTAAAGAAGCACAAAAGGACTCAAGAGTGGGTTTTTCATAAGCTTCTTCCCCTAGAGCCTCTCTCATGGCATAAAAGGTAGATACAAACACAGAATATGCACTACCTAACTTAGAAAGAATAAGATAGATGCAACACTCTTCCTCCATCTTTATCTTACATTCTTCACATAAAATTCTGAGTGTTTTAAACCTAGATAGATAGTCTCCAAGGCAAGAAAAATCATTTGGACTCAAGGTTAGTGTTCGATTTTCTAACTGTTGTGCTCGAATAATATTGAGTTTACCAAACATAGATTCAATTATGTTCCAAGCTTCTTTGGGGTCATCAATATCTTGAAGGTGGTACCTTAAATCATGAGAGATGGAAATTTTGATTAGTTCATATGCTTTGTCATTCCTATTATCCCACTTGTATTTCTTATCAGCATGAGTGGGTGCTTTTTCTTTTCCCAAGGTAATCTGGTACAAGCCTTTACTTCTTAATAAATCTTCCATATGAGATTTCCATTAGAAGTAGTTGTTGCTGGTAAGCAAGATAGTACTTGTAGAATCCATATTAAATATGCAGATAATGTGGATTTAAAAACAAAAACTTATGATATGGATGGAAATATCTCGAAAAGTTATGCGTTTTAAAAAAAAAAGGCATTGAAAACGGACTTCCAATGTTAGAGTTATGCCCTTTTTAAAAAAGGCACAATCAATAACCAAATGACCACGTGATTGTGTAAGTTGCTTTATGAAGTGACCCACTTTTATAAAGAGAAGTGAGGATTACATTTACAATGACGTTACTTTATAACAGAATAAATGCATGCAAAATAAATAACTCTAAAATAAAATATTAAAGATACTTATAGTGATTCACTTTACAATTTTAGCATGAACTTTTTCAAAAAAAGTAACAAAAGAGAGACTTGAACTCAAGACCTCTTACTTAATAAGGCAAATTTTAATCAAATGATCTAGCAAAACATATTGTAATGTTCAGAAGGAGGATTGTGGGTGTTTTTATTGTTGTTGTTGAAGACGGCCTTGGAGAGCGTACTAAAAAAAAACTCTTTTCACACAAGAAAAAAAATTCGCTTCTCAATGACAACAAGGCTTCTATCTCAGTTAGCTTACCCGGAAGATGCACCTTTTCCTACCTATTTCTGATTTGAAGAGATCACATAGGGCACGGGGCAAAGAGAATATTCAGATCTAAAAGAGTAGCAACCCAAAAATAAATAAAACAAAATTGAAATAAAACCAAAATACTACTTTGCAAAAATTAAAAAAAGTGCGTATTCAAGCTTTATACCTCCGGATCTGACTGTAATGGCCGTATCTTGGGAAAATGGAAACCTTTTCGAGTGAAATGAAAAGTGTGCCTGACTGAAATGAGCGCTCTGGACGAAATGGAACATTCCTCTCAGCCCAGAAATGTATGAAAATGAAAAAAAATGGAGATGAGGCAACTCAGCTTCATGATCTCGATCTACAACAGGAGCGGGTCTTCAAACAAGCTATGATACCATGTTCGAAAACACCGGTATTCCAACAGAGGATGAACACCTTTAGTAACCAATCACATAAACATATCAAATATCAACACACTGATGTTTTCACATGGTAAAAAGCTTACAGGGAAACATCCACGGCCCTAGCTAACGCGACCACTTGGAGCAGTTTATTAATGCAAAGAAAAAGATTATAGAGAGATTTTACAAGAGAGCTTCTCACAATCGATCATCAAAAAATGACCCTCCATGCTCTTTAAATAGATATCATGGACCAATTGAGTGCTAAGCCACAGATCAATGGCCATTAAGATCGATGAGAGTATGAACCGTCGAATCACTCTATGTCGGGAACATATCGTGACCATCGGATTTCCTAACTACAAATGCATACTAATGCATATTAAAGAAACACACTAAGAAACACACTTTTACCTAATGACACATTAGACCAAGTAGATCTTAACTAACTCCTAAGTGTCTAAATATCCTAACAATATCACCCACCATCCATCACTTCTTCTCTAAAAGAAAAATCTAATGTTCAAGCAGTGGAAGATCACATCGAGCATCAAGAACAAGTTCTCCAACTCTTAATGGACAACTTGGTCATGGATCACTGTGATTCAATTCTAGATGTCCCTGTGATTCAATGCAAGATTTCCCTTAAAAATACTCGATCCGAATCTGGCACTCCCAGGCCCAAGAATAAATTCATCTTGGTTTTCATGCCCCTGCAACCTGCAATAAATGCTACTATACTTTCCTAGAACTTTGTTCCCACGACTGTACCACACATGTGCCTCCTCTAGGGCTCGATGGGTTCAAATCTTAAGTAAAAATTTGACATTCATTACAATGTAGAGGCCGTTGGCCTGTTGGTTATGGCGTGAGTATTAAGCTGTAGTGGTGGGAGGAGGTCTTAGGGTCAAACCTGCGGGCCTCCCCCTTTTTGCTTTGTTTGTTGTATATATATACCAAAGGTTGTTCTGCCAAATTTGGTGATGAATCCAACGATTAATACATTGTTAGATTTGGCA
Source organism: Picea engelmannii (assembly GCA_009831015.1). Lineage (NCBI taxonomy): Eukaryota > Viridiplantae > Streptophyta > Pinopsida > Pinales > Pinaceae > Picea > Picea engelmannii. The sequence goes on along the minus strand of ML779096.1, from coordinate 306,960 downwards.
TGGTCTATGATATTTGGTGGACTCACCAATCCATTATGTTTTTTCAAAATTCAGATACGGGCTATCATTGGGAATTTTCCCACTGCCATGTAGCAGCCTCTCGTTTGGCCACGTCAGCCATTGATTTGTCATCCTACCATGTCAGGGCCACATCATCGTATGGATGCCACGTCATCACACATACACCACATGGAAAATTCCTATTGGTCCACAAGTACCAAATCTGGTTGACACATGGTAGCCTCTAGTGTTACCACATCACCATGCTGACGTCATGATGATGTCAGCATGAAACGTGTCACATCCTGATCCTGCCACATTTGTTGTACAGATGTTGATGTCGACAGTACGGATGCTGATTCATCCCCCTACTGACTGGGCTAGGTTGACCAAACTTTGACTGTGAATATATTTTGATCCGTAACTCCATTTGATGAGTTGTTTGCACCATTATAAATATTGTGACGCGATATTTGCGATAATTTCATTTTCATTGAGTTTTAAGAACTTTTAATTTTTTCCCTTTCTCTGTCTGTCGAGGCCATTATGAGCGTCCCGAGTTTCTTCTGCGAGTTCTGAGTTGTTCTTAGCCTTATCTGGATCCTTTTTGGATCAAGCCTTCCACTGAGAGATTTTTGGACAACCAAAAGATTTCATCAATCAATAGATAAGTGAGGGAAGAGTCCCCTCACTTTGTCCTTCTCAATCCACTTTTCCTTTCTTGGATGTGTGCCCTTTAAGTCTACTTGAAGATAATCAACATCACCCCTGCGTGAAGTCCTCGTCCTTCTGTCTAAGATGATATATTCCTTTAACTCATCCAAGTACTTAGGAGAAAACTCATCAACTGAAGGTATTGAAAATTACTCTTCCTAATGCATGATCATGGGAGGATAAAAAAATTTCAAGTTCTCTAAGTTCACAATTGAGTAAATCTGCATATAAGGTGGAAGATCCAGACAAAAAGCATTGGTACCACTTTTCTACAAGATAGTGAAGGGTCCATAACGAATGTGATTGAGTTTATTACCTTCACCATTCAATCTCTGATTGTTGATGTGAATCCATACCCAGTCTCCAACCTGGAACTGATGATCAACCCTGTGCTTGTCATGCCAAGATTTATACTCTGCTTGAATTTTCTCCAACTGTTCCCTGACTGTCTGGTGCACCTGGTATATCCTCTGGATGAACTTGTGGGATTTGTCCTCTGTTCTTTCTTCATTTGCATCGATATCTCACCCATACATCAAGTCCAAAGGAATCTTAGGTAGGTAACCGAAACATGTCTCACAAGGTGAACACTGAGTGGAGGTATGCAAAGCTCGGTTGTAAGCATGTTGTACATAGGGTATCTGTTCATCCCATAACTTGGGATGCTTGCTACAGTAGCCTCGAAGAAAAAGTACCACTGTTTGGTTTACCACCTCTATCTGTTCATCAATCTATGGATGGAAAGAAATGCTCCTCTTCAATTTGGTGTCCATAATTCTCCACAATCTTGTCCAAAATTCCCCAAGGAATTGAGTATCTCAATCTGAGATAATGGATGTGGGTAACCCAAAGTGAACGCAAACATCCTAAAAGAAGAGATTAGCAGTTTTCTCAGCATTGATCTTCTTTTTACATGGCATCGAGATACACATCTTGCTGAACCTATCCACTACAACATATAAATAGTCATGACCCCCTTTTGGCATTGGTAAATCCCCTACAAAATCCATGGAGATACTTTCCCATGGATGGGATGGAACATGAAGTGGTGAGTATAGACCTATTTTTCTATTAGTGGAATTACAAGTAGAACACATCACACACCCCTTTACATATTTAGTTACAATTTCTTTCATTTGATGCCAATAACAAAACCTCTGCAAATGAGCCATACATTTTCCTACCCCGAGATTCCTAGACACAAGAAAAGTGTGATCTTTTCGTATTACATGGACTCGTTCACTTGTAGGAATACACAGTTGTCCAAGATGGTAGAGTATTTTTCCCTATAGACAATAGTTCTCTACCCGTGGACCATGGGTTAGCTTCTCATATACTTCTTTAAAATCTTCATCAATGGCATATTGTTCCGCATAACTATCATGAGATAAATAAGTATACTTCAAAATAATAGAAGCAATAATAGGAGGTCTAGAAAGAATATACACTACCATGTTACTTGTACCCTTTTTGTACTTGATTACCAAATGAAATTGTTGTAGAAAACCCATCCATCTGTAGTGTCGAGATTGTTGCAGTTTGGTATGTGCTTGGAGATACTGTAAGGGTTGGCGATTTGTATGTATGACTGTTTCCTTCTCTAACAAGTACTGCTTCCATTTATTTACGCTTTGGACTAATGCATACAACTCTTTATCATATGTAGGATAGTTAACAACAACTTGGTTAAGAGTTTCAGAGTGGTAACAAATAGGATTACGATATTGCATCAACACTGCACCCATGGTGTATTCGTTGGCATCTGTATCAATCTCAAAAGGTTGTTGAGGATTCGATAGTGATAATATTGGTGCGGTACTGATCTTCTCCTTCAAAGTGTCAACATCATTTTGTTGTTTTCCTTCCCACTAAAAAGTGTTATTCACACTGGTTAAGGCATGCAAAGGAGTTGCTATAAAGGAGAATTTTTAAATGAACCTCCTCCAATACTAAACTCCACCTAAGAATCTTCGGACCTCGGTTACACTTTTTGGCTTAGGTCAATTTACAATTACATAAATTTTGGTAGGATAATTTTTTAATTGTCCTCCTCCTACAATATGACCTAACTATACATGTTCAGTCTCGCCAAATTCACATTTATACAATTTTACATACAAATTTTCCCTTTTCAAAGTATCCAATACTTGATTTACATGCCTCACATGTTCATCCCAAGTCTCGCTAAAAATAAGAATGTCATTTAAATATACATTCACAAAGTCATCTAGGAAAGGCCTGAATACATCATTCATCACACACATGAAAATTGTCGGAGCATTACAAAGCCCAAACGACATAACTAACCACTCAAACAATTCCTGTATGGTTTTAAAGGCAGTTTTCCATGCATCATGTTCTACAACCCTGATTTGATGGTATCCACTGCACAAATCCAACTTAGTGAAATAAACAACATTCTTTAAGTGCTTAAGTAAATCATCTATACGAGGAAGAGGGTATCAATTTTTCACCATGATTTTATTTAAGGCATGGTAATAAACACACATTCTCCATGTGCCATATTTCTTTGACACCATCACACTTAGAGAACCACAAGGAGATGAACTGGGCCTGATCACCCCTTGATCCAATAAGCCTTGTACCTGCTTCTTGATCTCTGTCATTTCCACAACTGACATCCTGTACATGCCCACATTAGGATGAGGAGAATCCCGTTGAATATGTATCTCATGTTGGATTTCCCTCTTAAGATGTAGTTCATCTGGTTCCTAAAAAATATCATCATACTTAGAAACAATGTGAACTAAATCCTTCTTATGGGAAGGATCACATCCTTGGAAAGCGTCGGATGTCCTGACATATTTCTCTCTTACGATCATAAATACATATCTCTTATTAGTGTTTATGAGTCTTTTCATTTTCCCTGCACTAACAAGTGTTGTGTTTTCCCCTCATGCTATGATCTCTAAAAATATATTCCACTCCCCCCTTAGTAAGGTGGTATTTGTTCTCATGACGAAAGAAGATTTCTTTTCTATCATAAAGATAAGGACTTCCCAACACTATGCCACATATATCAAGTAGTACAATATCCAAATCCACTTCATCAATAAACTTTGAAGCAATAGAAAATATGACCCTACATTGTTTGGTGACATTAAGTTTTTCTTTATCACATACCCAACCAAGAGGATAAGGCTTCAAATGTGGTTTCATTTCAAGACCCATCTTCTTAACAAGTTCTTCAGATATTAAGTTTACTTTTGAACCCAAATCAAATAATGTATCTATCTTAGTGTGTTTAGATACAAATCTTATGTTAAATAATTCATTCCTCTTTCGGTCATCATCATGATATTCATTATTGGAGCTTGACCTAGCATGAAGGGAATCTTTACCTTGTACTCCAACTGCTGTGATTTTTCTTTCATCTCCTTAATCAGAACTAGGATCTTGTTGCACTGTAGGAACGGTTTTTGTCTTGCCCTTTCCACCGAACTGTTTCGGTCTCTTCTCTGGATGCAGTTTATAACAATGTTCATCATCGTGACCAATTTTCTTGAAATGAGTGCAAGATGGCTTTCATTTTTCTCTCGTCACTATGGTGGTCTTCTTTTCCTTCCTTTTAAACTTCTTGAAAGGTTTATGTGGGAGATTGGAAGGTTTCTTCATGGGATCTTCTTGAACATGCTTTGCCCTGTTCTCAAGGTGAATGGCTTGCACACAAACTTCGTCAAGACTAGTGGGGTTAAACAAGAACAAAGTATGACGAATATAACTATGAAGTGTGCCAATATACTTCATTAAAGTTTCATAAGAATCCAAAGGAATGTTTAATGCAAGATCTTTCTTCCTAAATTCTTCTGTGAAACTTTGTACAGTTTGACCTTTACTTTGCCTTAAATTTTTCCATTCAATCATTGCTTTATGTAAATAACCCAATGGATAAAATTGCTTCCTTATTGCTGATTTAAATTCTGATCACAAGGAAAGAAGATTACAACACTTACTTTTGTCCTGAAGCTTGCTCTCCCACCATATGAGAGCGGTGCCTTCTAACTGAAGAGAAGGCAATTGAACTTTAAACTCCTCTTCATCAATACGTTGAACACAACAATATAATTCAACTTGTCGGATCCAGTTATCTAGATTTTCAGGATTAACATCCCCATTAAACATAGGTAAAGAAAATTTTACATCAAGATTTAATAATGGTTTCTTAAAAGAGGCTTTATGGATAGAATGATGAGAATGATGAGAATTCTCAAAGCAATAAGAACTAGAAATTGAAGGTGAAGATGTGTTAGTGCTCTGTAAATTTCCAAGAGGTTGTTAGGAAGAAGAAATCTACGAGAGGTAACTTTATCCAACCTCTTTTGAAGCTGGGATCTAGCCATTCCAACTTCAGAGAGGGATCTCTCTATATGATTTAGATAGGTTTCAAATTTTTAAATATTAGGCTAGATAAATAAATAAGTCGGTTTTGTTGTCGTAGTGTTTGTCGGGTTGGTTGAGATAATTTACACATCCATTGGGCTATGGGGTTCGTGTCGTAAAGATCAAATCCAAACCAGAAAAACAAAGGAACCTTTCATAGGGAGAGATAATATAATCATTGGATTCTTTAGTAGCATAAATGAGGAATAGCAGAAAAGATGAGAAAGACAATTACAACAAAGAAGCAGTTAAGAATTTCTTTATTGTAAAATGAGAAGATAAACACTTAAATCTTTTGAGTCAGAAACAGGGTATACGAGATAAATCATGCAATGTTCGTTACTTCTAAAGATTAGATTTAGAAAATAGTATGATAACAAAGTGAGAATAACATTTAACTTAGAGAGAACAACATCACCAGTGAATACACACAAGAATCCTGTAAAAGTGCCTCTTTGTATTAATGGAAGATCTCTTAAAAATTATTACAATCTGATAACTTGCAGGGTGTGAAGATCAACAACCCTCAATACTTCGAAAGATGAAGTATTTATAACTCAAAATTACAAACAATCCTATCATTAATGACTAGGACGTGCTAATTCTATTTTTAGCCTAACTAACTTAACAAATTTCATAAATCTAGGAACTGCTTGATGGTGTGTCACAACTGCATGTTATTTTCTGGGTGAAGCGTTGGTGAGGCCTCTGCACGACCTCATCTGACTAGAAAAATGACAAGGCTGGGAAAGCTCATCAGCTACTTGATCAGATCACAAAGTTATTCCCATCGAAGATGACTGGGCACGTTGACTTTGAGTAGCCTTCGATAAACTTCATCCATTTCTGTGTACTTGGCGAAGGTAGGTTTGGTGACGAAGATGTATCAAATTTCATGCTGAATACTGATGTCCCACTAAAGCACATCTAGAAATGCCTTGCCAGTAATGCTGCCTTGAATTCCTGAAAACTTTGAACTGTCCTTAGCCACATCGGCCAGTCTCTTTTTGTATTCTGGGAGTGTCATCAGTTTGTCATTGATTACCTTCAGACCAGGAAGACCTTTCTTTTGTAGAGCCTCAATATTACTAAAAAATATTTGTACCCCTAGGTCCATGGCCTAAACCTTTTCTTCCAGCTGAAGCGTTAATCCTCTCTTGGTCAAAAATCTTTTGACCTCGAGGATGGTCTCTGTTCTATCTTCAATTTTTAGCTCTTCCAACTCCTCCCTGGTCTTAGAATTTAGGAACTTGATGATTTCGTTAGCCTGTGTTGGCATCTCTCCCAATTCTGATCTGATCTTCTCAATGGCCCGTGTGCTTCTCTGCACCAATTCATTCTGCTCAAACATGATCTGTATCATGGGCCATATCTCGTTCATGGACTTGGTGATGTCTGTCCATACACTTTCTTTAACCTCAGCCAAAGTTTTACCTTCCACTGTTTGCTTCCGGAGCTGTTGTAACTCTTGTTTGAGCTGGTCTGACACCTGCTTTTCCTTGGAGAGGCTGATCTGAAAGGAAGATTTGAGTTCCTGAAGGTTCTCAATCTCCTTTTTGAGCCTGCTGATCTCTGTTTCCTGTAAGTTCATCTTTTCCATAGACTTAGCCAATTCGACTGTCTTTTCCAGAGATGTCAGTGGATTTGTCGATGGGACTTCTGCTACTGATGCAGTGCTCACTCCTGAAAGTGGAACTGCACTCAATGGAATGACTTCCATTGGCTTCATCTGTTGTTTCACTTTTACCAGCTTCTCCATCTCAGCTTCCATTTCCTTTAGTTGTGCATTCTGCTCCATAATTAGTTTGAGCATCTCATATTTTTCTCCCTCTGTCTTTGCTATTTCCTTCACCTGTGAATCCTCTGTGGCTAGGAGTTTCAATTGTTTCCTTAAGGAGGATATGTGTGCATTTTTCTTTTTAATCATCTCCTCAACTGCCTTCATGTTCGAGGGATCGTACCCAATCTTAAGAACCAATTCCTCCAAAGTCTTGATCCTGTTGTCTTTGGCAAAGGACGATATCTTCTCCAACTTCAACTATGTTTGGACGTTGTTCAGGGACACTTGCAATTTGGACGCAGTAGTGGAAGCATGTGCCAACGTATAGAAGACCATTTCCTCTATTTTCTTGTGCAAATCCATCTGATCGGCCGGATGCACATCCTTATTCTGGAATTCAAAGCTGACCCTTTCGTAATCAATGATTACCTTTGGATCTAGCACCTGTGCTTGGAGGAATGCCATATGCATTCTACCCTTCTCGGTGTCAAATGACGATAGTAGCCTATGTTGTGCAGTCGACGTCTACTTCCATAAATGGGCACACGTGCTACTGGTCAGGGTCTGGTTCCTTTTCTTGATCAGATCATATTTTTCAAAGATGCTCAACTTCGGTCCTACCTTGCCTGGCCAGGTGGTCGATGGAGAATCTGTAGATTTCTTTGGCAACGCTGAGGTTATGATATGTTGGAGGCTTGCACTGAGGGGTGGCCTATCAACCTTGGTCACTGTAGTAGACGAGAATTCCTTTTCCCCAGTCGGGTTAGGAGCTAAAATGGTTTTAGACCTCTTGGTATGCAATTGGAATTCTTCTGACGACACCTCAGTGACAGGCGGAGATAAATCTTGCCTAGGCCTTTTCTCTTTCGAAACCTGTGGTGTGGTTGTTTGCGATATAGTGGTCAGGGGATCCTCTTGTTCTGCTTCGACCAAAGTGTTAGGTTCCCATACTATCTGGTTTGAAAATTTCTCGACTTCAGGCCTAGATTCATGGACATATGGGATGTTCTTGTTTTTCACCCTCATCTCAGAGATAAACCCACACGGATCGTAATTCCATGGGAAACTCATGAAGAACTTCATTTCCTTCAGTAGCCTGTCTGCTTCTTCTCTAGCGCCATGATTGTTGCAAATGAAAGAGCCAATCTGGCCTTTGATTCTGAGCTCTTTCTTTTTATTTAGTGACACGAAGTGAATGTCATCAGATTTTATCATCTGCCTTATGCAATCCAGGGAAAAAATTCTGACAGACAGGTATTTGGGCAGCTTATACGGTGCCAAATCGCACCCATATACTCTGATCTCAGTGTGATTTTGATATAAATACTAATCACCTGTCTTTGTGTGATCCGAGAGATGCAGGATCCTCTAAACTTCATCATTTATGCTAGGCTCGGGCCTGCCGCTAAGCATACTTACCACTGGGTGGTAGAATTGATCGATGAACTCCTTGAAACTGAACTCTGTGGAGTTATGTTTGAGCAAGGAGGTCCATGCGGTCACTACTTGGGGTCTACCATATCCATCCATCTTCTGCATGGAAAAAGCAAATTTGTCCGCTTGGAAGAAAACGAACAAGTACGCCAGTATGGAAGAGTACCGGAACATGCCTTCCGTGGAGAAATTAACAAACTGTTCGTGAATATTGTTCGCCAGGAATGTGCTGAAGTCGAACTGGGTAGTGGGCTTCTCATCGGTGGAGAAAATGGATAAAAATTCCAAAATGGGTTCATCTACCCACTGATTTGAATAGTATCCCAACAAGGTGCATAGGGACAAGATGATCTGGTTTCCTTTGGTCAAAAACATGGAAGAAGGATAAGGGGGATTTGTGGAGGGAAATTGAGTGGATGGTGGGAGGAAAAGCTCAAATATTTGAGCTCTTTGGGGGAAAGTCATTTTCTGGTATAATTCTGTGAGAATTTCAAGGTTGAAAGGTGATGCAGAGTCAGCTCGGGGGATTTGCATCATTTGGTTGATGGATTCAGGCGTGATGAGGAACATAATTTCTCCAGATGAGGAAACAACGACTCTTTGCTCAAGAATGTAGTGGGCTTGGCACTTGAGGGAAAACTCTGGAAAAGGGTGAATCTGAGGAAAGAGATATAGGGGTAAGTTGGAATCCCAGAGTCCAATTTCGTCACTCTAGTCTAGGAAAACTTCCTTGAGCCATGACTAAAGGTCTGCGAAATCGAAATCACACTTTGTATCTGTGATTAAGCGATCTTTGTCGGCCAGTGGGATCCTGTCAAGGTCGACAGGAGGCAGGAGAAACAAATTCTCCTCTCCTTCTTCTTATTTTGACTTTGGCGCCATTACTGCAACAATACTTGCAAGAAAGACAACGTTATCGGGGTTGACCATGGATGGGGGCAATTGACTATAATGGAGGAGAAAACGGTGTGAATTTCTCTGGTGCGATGAGTGGGTAAATGGTGAAAGTAGGAAGAATAAGGGTAGTTTTGAGTAAACGGGTGTCCATTGGGCACGGGAGACAGGTCATCTGGTTAACGGATAGGTTATCCAGTAATAAATGGCCAACGGATCAGTTAGAATGTGAGATGGCAGGTGACGACAACTGAGGGAATACATACAGGTGAAGTGGCGGTTACCGATTTGGGTAAAAATCATGGTGAGGGGGCTTGCCATGAGCGAATGAGGGGGAAAGACTGACAAAAATTAAAGGGATGTGACTCTTTTAGAAAGGTGGATGGTGACGTCAAGAGGTGACGAAGGTATGTCAGACAATAGGAGGTGGTGGGACTCGGGACCATTAGATCAATGCCACATATAGAGAGGGGCCTGCTAGAGGAAAGATTCCATTCTGGACCCCCCTCCTCAGTTAAAAGTAGATCAGTCGGGGGGGGGGGGGGG
>ML779096.1:211506-296891 GCA_009831015.1 Picea engelmannii | reverse complement strand
CACTAATCTAACCTAGACACTTTGGCTAAGATTAAACGGTTTAGACAAACTTATTCACTAACCCTATCAACATCAATTTAAAGAGAACTTGGCCATGCTTGAAAGGTATGGACCAAGTTACTATTATTGCATGGGGATTTATTAAAATTCTTTTATGCCCTCTTTTCTTTTTCTTTTCTTTTCTTTTTCCATTTTTTTTTTCTCTTTTCTTTTCTTTGAAATTATTTGCAGAATGAAAAATCATTTGTCAACAAAAACACTAGAGATAGATAATATTCCAGTCACCAGCTGATCCTATAACTTATAGGGTGATAACAAGATGGAGGTGTTGAAATAATGTAACTACAAAGTGTATTCTTATTATTATTTGATATATTATTCATTGAATCAATCCCCATTGTGGAATGATCATGTCAGCTATTGTAAAAGGACCAAATCCCCTTTTGCGGATTGGTCATAATATAATTGTAATAGGAAAAATAAGAAGTTGGCCCCAAAATATATCAAAGAGGCCCCATAATATAACAAAAGTGGTTATAACCACCCAAATTAAGAAGTCGGCCCTTCCAGTGAAGAGATACTTTCACACGTGCCAAACTTGTATAAATAAAGAGGCTAGAGCCTCACTTAGACACATACCTCATTTGCTCATTGAGAGACAAGTTTCAGAGCTGCTATTGGAGAAGAGAGAGAGAGTGGTGCATCTTTGGGAGAGGATCTTCTGTATTAGCTTGAGTTATCTCTTGGCATTGTATTGGTTATCTTTAATAAGGAAGTTTTGCTGGGTTTTCTTCCCCTAGAGGGTTTCCCAGGATAAATGTTGTGTCTCTTGTGATTGTGTATTTCTCAGTGATCTTGTCTTATGTTGTTGTTATCTATTGAAATGCAAAGAACTATAATAATGGATTAAACATTAACATGGTATTAGAGCCAAGATGAAGAGAGGATCTTTCACAAGAGAAAAGTGAAAAACGTCACTGTTGTTGTACATGGAAATTAGGGCTTTTTGTTGGTGAGGTATATTATCCCTAAAACCATCTAGAAAAGTGTGCCCTCCCTCAAGGATCATTTTGGCACCTTCAACGCACCTTTTCAATGGATTTATCTTGCGGAAAGTGAAACCCTAGTTTCACAAAGTACCAGAAAACCAGAAAACCAGGAGTACCAAAAGTACCATAAGTACCAGAAGTACCAAAAAGCCAGAAGCACTAGTCCAAAAATCCGCAGATCAAGTTTCAGGAGGTAAAAGTTGGATTTTCAGAAATTTGACTACACCATCTTACTCACCTCAGCTCAACGCATCTATCCCCTGGATCAAAATTCCAAAATTCAAAGTTTGAAAAATTAGGGTTTCCTCATAAAACCCTAAGTTGCAGTTGCAATTGCAATACCAGTTGCAGTTGCAGCCGTACTACCGGTTGCAGTTGTAGCTGTACTACCAGTTACAGGCACCCTTGAAGTTTTTAAAGAGTTGGTAATGATTACCGCTGCTTCCAGATGGTGCCACCACCTGTAAATGCTATCAGAGGTATGTACTCACATATGTTTAAACGATTAAACTTTAAATATATTTGTAGGAGAATGGATCTCTTGCCGTAGATCTAGAAGGATCTCAATATCCAACACATTCAGAGGAATGATGCAACCCAGGTGTGATTATTATGATATGCATCCATTTATGTTGATCAATGTTGCATGTTGTAGCTATGACCATCATTCTAACCTTTTCTGAGTCAAGGTATTAAATGGATTAAAATTTGAGATCATAGAGCTTATCCTCTAACCCAACCTTCTATCAAGATAACGTATTGTCTTAGTACATAATACAGGTTGAAGAAAGAACTCGTCATCTTGAGTGAAGGAGACTCGGAAGAAAAGCAAGCACTCATTCCTGAGGACAAGGCTCCAGGTTTGATTAATCAAGTTAATAAGATTCAAAGGTACACATGACAAGTTTATGACTATAGTTGAGATAGAAGTCTTTGTAAAGTATCATACTTAATAGCATGTGAGCATATAGAGGTAAATGCTTAACGTAATCATTTGTTTGATACAACTAACACCTCCTCTAGGAAGAATCTCATGTGTTAGTTCCAGGTTTCCATGGAGGAATTTTTGATCACAACACTATGAGATTGTTAACCTCATTTTCGTATTGTATTCCTTACCTTTAATATTTTCTTCAGACAAATTACAAGTGATAGCTCTAAAGGAGCTACTATGATGATTGCTTGTGCTATTGCTTTATATTGTCAAAAGAATATTATTCTTGCTTGTTGTTTTCTTGACCTTGCTCCATGTCACAGGTAATAACCTTGAGGAAGCTATAGTAAAGGTTGCAGAAGGCAATGCGCTAAAGGAGAGACCATAAATGAAGGAATCATCATCGGAAAAGAAGAAGGTGGTTTGCATAAGCTAAAGGGTCACTCAGAAGCTTCCATGACCCACACCATTGAGAATGCATGTGAACTTTGGCATAGAAGCTCACATTAACTACAAGGTGCCACAATACATATGCAAAGCGGTCAAAGGTTTACCAGAACTCAAGGTTGACCATCAAGGCGTATACAATGGATGTGCACAAGGGAAGAACATCAAGAACCCTTTTCCAAAGAAAGACAACAAAGTAGAAGGAATCCTAGAAATCATTCATTCAGATGTGTGTGGCCCAATGCCATCATCCTCCATTAGTGGGTGTGTATATTATGTATCATTTATTGATGATTAGTCTCATAAGACTTGGTTGTATCTCTTGAAATCTAAAGATGAAGTGTTCAGCAAATTCAAGGAATTCAAAGCCTTGATAGAGAATCTTTCTGAAAGAAATATCAAGATACTCAGGTCAGATAATGGAGGAGAATACACCTCAAAAGAGTTTGTGAACTTCTGCAAAGATGTTGGGATCAAGAGGGAACTCACTACTCCCCATAATCCTCAACAAAATGGCGTGGCTGAAAGGAAGAACAAAATGATAATGGAAGACCAAAATGATAAGGAAGAACAAAATGATATTCCTATGTGGTTATGGACAGAAGCAGCAATGAAATCCATATATGTGCAAAACCGATTGTCCCATAGTGCACTTGGGTTCAAGACCCCAGAAGAGATGTTCATTGGAAAGAATCTAGAGGTAAGCCATCTCAAAATATTTGGCTGCCCAATATTTATACATATACCGAAAGAGAAAAGAAACAAGCTGGAACCCTCAGGAAAGAAGGGAGTTTTTGTGGGATACTGTGAGGTCTCCAAGGTCTCCAAGATCTATATACTAGGTCATTTCCACATTGAGATCAATAGAGATGTGACCTTTGATGAAGATGCAATGCTCAAGAAATCGAGAAAATGCCAGCTTGAAGATGTATATGAAGAGGAACCTGTAAATCCCAGGGTTGTAGAATCAATGAGGGAGGTTCCCAGAGCTACTGAACCAGTGAGGGAAGTTGTAAATTGGAATTTCTAGAAGATCATGGCGTAGTAGAGTTTCAAGAACCTTCTCATATGACGATCCTCCATAAAAGAAATCCAACTTGGGCTAGAGAGATTATTCAACATGGAGAGAAGTATGGTGTTCTCGAAGGAACCACGAGACATGTGAAGAAACATAATCCATTCTCCAGTTATATGGATTTGATGTATGATCTCCTAGAAAAGGAGCCTACTTGATTTGAAGAAGCCATTTAGAAGAAATAATGGGCAGATGCCATGATAGAAGAATACCAATCCATAATAAAGAACGATGTAAGGGAAATAGTTCCCATACTGAATAGCAAGGATGTGGTATCGTCTAGATGGCTGTTTAAAATAAAACATGCTGCTGATGGAAGTATTGAGAAGTATAAAGCAAGATTTGTAGCTCGTGGCTTTTCTCAAAAAGAAGGCATTGACTATGAAGAGACATTCTCTCCTGTAGCCAGATACACTTCGTTCAGGACCATCATAGCCTTTGCAGCTAAGATGAAGTGGAAGTTACACCAGATGGACATAAAGACAACTTTCCTAAATGGTGTCATCTAAAAGGAAGTGTATATAGAGCAGCCTCAAGGATTTGAAGTTGAATACAGGAAGTCTCATGTCTGCAAGTTGAAGAAAGCCTTGTACGGATTGAAGAAAGCTCCTAGAGCTTGGTATGGCAAGATAAACAGTTTCCTGACGAGCTTGGGCTTTACCAAGAGTAACGCAGATTCTAACCTCTACTTCAAGGTTATGAATGATGAGCCAGTGCTATTACTGCTATATGTGGATGACTTATTCTTAACCGGAGAAGAAGAGCTCATCATTGAATGTAAGAAGAGACTTGCCTCAGAATTTGAAATGAAATACCTTGGCCTAATTCATTATTTCTTAGGTATTGAGGTATGGCAGAGTCCAGAGAGGATCTTCCTTAACCAAGGGAAGTATGTAGCTGAAATCCTGAAGAGATTCGATATGTTGGAATGCAAGTCCATGAATACACCCATGGAAATGAAGCTGAATTTGTTGGTCGATACTTCGTCAGAATTGATTGATTCCACACTGTATAGATAGATTATTGGATCGCTGATGTACCTAATGAACACTAGACTAGATATTTGTTTTTCCATGAACACTTTGAGTCAGCTTCTGGTTGAACCCAAACATGTTCACCTAGTGGTTGCAAAACATGTGATGAGGTACCTTAAGGGTACAATAGATTGTGGTCTCAGTTATGATGGAGATCATGATTTCACATTGAGTGGGTACACTGATTCAGATTGGGCAGGAAATGTTTCTGACAGGAAAAGAACTTCAAGATGTTGTTTTAGTTTGGGATCAACCATGATCTCATGGTAGAGTAGAAAGCAATCCAACATTGCTCTTAGCACAACAGAAGCAGGATACATTGCTGCATGTTTTTACAGCTGTGAAGATATATGGCTTCGAAAGTTGTTGATTGGTCTATTTGACCTAGAGATGGAAGAAACCAAGATCCTATGTGACAACCAAAGATGCATAAAGATGAAAAAAAATCCTTTATTCCATGACAGGTCCAAGCACATAGAGATCTGATTTCATTACATCCGTGACATGGTGCAGAGAGGAGCCATAAAGCTCTAGTACGTTAGCACGTATGAACAGGTTGTTGATGTGTTGACCAAGCCTCTATCTCGTGTAAAGTTTGAGAATTTTCTAGATAAGATTGGTATAGTCCGAAAGGAACTTCCTCGAAAGGGGGAGTAGTTGTTGTGATAAGACATCTCTTTCTTCCAACTTTATTGCTGTGACGTAAAGAAAGACGATGTGATGAGACTAAAACTGTGCTTCTGGCTTGATAGCTATGATGTAAAGCCAATCTAGTATCCTGCTTCCAGCTTGATTGTTGTGACGTAAAGCAAGACAAGTATCTTTCTTCCAGCCTTATTACTGTGATGTAAAGCAAGATGATGAGATGAGACTAGTAATATGCTTTCGGATTGACAATTGTGACATAAATCTAGTCTAGTATCTTGCTTCCATCATGATGGTTGTGACGTAAAGCAAGACGATGTGATGAGACTAGTAATGTGCTTTCGGATTGACAACTGTGACATAAAACCAGTCTAGTATCTTGCTTCCAGCTTAAGTGTTGTGACGTAAAGCAAGACGTTGAGCTAAGACTAGTATTTTGCTTCCAGCTTGAGAAGCTATGACGTAAAGCCAATCTAGTTTCTTGCTTCGATATTGATTACTATGACGTAAAGAAAGACGAGTACTGAGCTTCCAGCTTAACAACTGTGATGTAAAGCCAGTCCTGTATTATGATGAGCCAGCCTCGTGCTGTGATGATGATGATGTATTAGTTTTATACTAATACATATTGAGGCAGATGATGATTGCATTCTTTTAAGAATGACGATGCTGCCGATAAAGAAAACTTCCGATGATTTATAGATACACCAGTCATTGTTCCAGGATGATATTGATGATGCTGTCCTCTCACCCATTTGATGTTGTTGATGATGTTGTCCTCTCTCTCTCACCTGATGCTGTTGAAGAATACCCTTCTTGTTAAGGGGGAGTGTTGAAATAATGTAACTTCAAAGTGTATTCTTATTATTATTTGATATATTATTCAATGAATCAATCCCCATTATGGATTGATCATGTCGGCTTTTGTAAAAGGATCAAATCCCCTTTTGCAGATTGGTCATAATATAATTGCAATAGGAAAAAGAAGAAGTCGGCCCCAGAATATATAAAAGAGGCCCATGAATATAATAAAGGTGGTTATAACCACCCAGATTAAGAAGTTGGCCCTGCCAGTGAAAAGACACTCCCACACATGCCATACTTGTATAAATAAAGAGGCTAGAGCCTCACTTAGACACACACCTCACTTGCTCATTGAGAGACAAGTTTCAGACCTGTTATTGGAGAAGAGAGAGAGAGAGTGGCGCATCTTTGGGATAAGATCTTCTGTATTCGCTTGAGTTATCTCTTAACATTGTATTGGCTATCTATAATAAGGAAGTTTTGCTGCATTTTATTCCCCTAGAGGGTTTCCCAAGATAAATGTTGTGTCTCTTGTGATTGTGTATTTCTCAGTGATCTTGTCTTATGTTGTTGTTATCTATTGAAATACAAATAACTATAATAATGGCTTAAAAATTAACAGGAGGCTCAAGAGGATCTCCTCCAACCCCTTATTTTATCGAAGCATCATCATCAACACGTGATTCCTTTTTCTTCCCTTTCTTCTTCATCCTCTTCTCGTAATCTCCATACATTCGTTCGAACATTTCTGACATGCGATAAAAGACCATGTGAAATTTTTTCTCTTGTTCATCACACTTGTCTTCTTCTTCCATTTTCTTCCTTTGGAATGCACAACCAACTTCAGGATTGAAAGCCTTAAGAGTTCCTTCACCCTGCTTATGCTTGGCCCTAGTAAGCATTCACAATCAACAATTCAAGTCAAAGACAACTACTCTGATACCAACATAATCCAAGATCTTTTCATTGAGTGACTTATAAATAATTGCATTAAATGAGCATAAATTAAAGTGCATCAATAAAGAAGGAAAAACTCAATAATGAAGAGACATAAGCATCAAATCTAAAAACAAAAACTTGATAACAGAGTTCGTTCTTGGTGGATTACGTCTCTGGGCCCTTCTCTCAAATGGGTAAGCTTTTTCATGAACTTAGCAAAAGAATTTGGAAAAATACATAAGTATACCTCGTTCTGAAATAAATCTACATAAATAATGCCCAGATTAGAAAACAAACATCACCACTAAATTCATGGCATCAAATTACGCAAAAAAGACTGTTTCCATGCCTCGATCCATCTTTGGCACTCCCAGGTCCAAGAATAAATTCATCTCAGTTTCCGTGTGTTGGCACAGGGGAAAACCCAGGGTTCAATGCTACAACAATGCACCAAAAAAACCCTAACTACTGGCCCTTTCGGAAACACCTGCAAAGCATATGAAGTCTCACCCGAGGTAGAGGCAGGGGTGGTTGCAAGAATCAAGTGTCTGCAACCTTAGCTGGGACACATATATGTGATTATATTCCTTAACAGAGCACTTAACATCAACAGTTCATCAATATTCAACCAATAACTACTGTGCATATAGAACAGAGAATCACATTATTCACTCATATCTTATGTATTTAAGTACTTTATCATAACATGCAGGTCATATCTAGGAGATCAAGAACTAAGCACTCTCATTTAGATCAGATCTAACATTCTTACTCATCATTAGCACAAAGCATAAGCAGATTTATCTATCTCTATCAAATCACTTACCAAAAGAAGTTATAAACACATCAAGATAAGCACAAAGTGGAACAACAAAATGTTTACGTGGTTCACCCCCACCCTGGGGCTACGTCCACCAACTCTTCTTATTTATTTTCTTCAATCAATCAGTTACAAGCACAGAGCCTGAAAACCCTACTTCGCCTAGGATAGTAGATCTGTGAAGCTCGCTAGACTCTCCTTCCTCAATAGATCTAAGCACACAACCTTCCACAACCTCTTACAATGACTTGCACTCAGCTCTGCAAGTCTTACACAGTATGCACAGAGCTCTTACAATCCTTCAATCACATAGATATTTCACTTAGCCATTCCCTTTTCTCTATATTTCCTAGACTTCTATATATATATTACAAAATAGGCATAAACATGGGTAAACCCATGGGTCGACATCCCATGCCCGTTACATAATCCCAAAAACCCAAAAAGGACCTAAAAAAGGGCTCGAGATCCGTGATCTCCACTTCGTCTTGTGCTCCTCCTTCGATAGGTTGTCGAAGTCATGAAATAGGTCAAACTTGAAAAGATCCCTCAAAACTTGGTCAAGGGTCAACACCGCACCCCTACAACATGCAATAGATGCTACTGTACTTTCCTCGAACTGCACGCTCACGACCATACCATACGCGTGCCTCCTCTAGGGCTCAAAGGGTTAAGATATTAAGTAAAAATTCATCATTCATTACAATGTATATGTTGTTGGCCCATTGGTTATGTAATGATTATTAAGGCATAGTGGTGGGAGGATGTCCCGGGGTCAAACCTGCGGGCCTCCCCCTTTTGGATTTGTTTATTGTAACTATCTATCTATCTATCTATCTATATATATATATATATATATATACCAAAGGTTTTTCCACCAACTTTGTATGTGGCTCTATCCAAGTCTCTAACGATTAATACATGGCTAGATTTGGTGTGGTCCACTAGATTTGACGGACCCTCCAATCTGTTATTTTTTTTTCAAAATTTGGATACGAGCTGTCATTAGGAATTTTCCCACTGTCATCTGGAAACCCCTGATTGGGCCACATGGAAGCTTCCCATTCATCCACGTCATCCACTTCTATGTCATCGCCATGTCATCATATGAATGCAAGGTGGAAAAATCTTATTGGTCCACAGATTGGTCCAAAAGTGCCAAATCTGGGTGACATTTGGCAGATTCTGATGCTACCATGTCACCATGATGACGTCATAATTATACTTGTCACCTCCTGGTTCTACCATGTTTTCTTTTAATATACTTACGTCAACAGTACATATGCTGACTCATCCCCTTGCTGACTCAGCTAGGTTGACCAAACTTTGACCGTGAATATCTTTCAATCTGTAACTCTGTTTGACGACCCGTTTGTGCTGTTAGAAATCTTGTGACACACTCTTCGCGATAAATTTATTTTCATTGAGTTTTGAGAAATTTGATTTTTTTCCCTTTCTTTGTCTAGTGAGGCCATTCTTAGCATCCAAAGTTGCTTCTACGAGTTCTGATTTGTTCTTATCCTTCTCTAGATCATTTTTGGATCAAGGAGGTTTCCCCCTCGAAGATGCTTATTATCTGAATTTCTCTCTTTTTCAAGGCGTGTAGTACTTATTCTGAGGTTTTTATGCTATTTTGATATTTGGTTCTTAACAAATGGGTTAGGGTTTTGGATGCTATATTGTATTGTAATGGTGAAGTTAATACAATCAGAGTTAGAGGTGTGGCTCTAAACATTTGCTAGTTTTCTTAGTTAATGGTTTCCAAGGTAAAATTTTGAGTACTATGTATGATTGCTATTTTTTTTATGCTTTATAAAGAACATGTACATGGATTGCTATATTTTAAAGGTTTAAAACCTACAAAAATTCCGAAGAACGAAGATAAATTATGTTGTAGTTTCATTTAAAATAGACAACAATTTGGACTTTCTATTCATACACTAAAAATCATTGAAGAGAATAACTTTTGAGGGAATATTAAGTAGAGAATGGAGTATCCTCTTTGTGTTGTGTGGGGCAATTATTGTGAGTGCCAAACACTAGTATGATTAAAGAACTCAACAATGGGTTGCTTGGTTGATCTTGTATTGCTTTCTAGGATCGGAAAATTGACTTCAAAGTTTTTCATTTGTATTCTTTTCCCAGGTGGTACCATAGCCTAGATAGTGGGTGGAATCCACATAGGACTTCCTATAGTTGGGTGAAAATTTTCCTTATCTCAGTTAGTTGCTTGGTATTCATTTATTGGAAAAGATAAATATATCTTTATTTCTATAAAATTTCTTTCCATGTTATGAGTATAATTCTATATTGCTTATGGTTTAGTGCATTGTAATTTCCTATAGGATTGATGAGTAAATGTATTATTGTTTGAAATCAAATAGAATGCAATCTTGTATGTAGAAATACATAAGTATCTTTTCTTATTCTTCTTTGTTATGAAACTGTTCTATATTTTCCTATGTACTCGCTAATTCCTAGTTTTCTAATCTAAATATGAAATTAGAAATGATGAACTAAAATTTTGGTTGGTTATGGATGGAATATCTCTGTTGGTGGAAGTAGTTGAATATTACTAATTGAGTTTTTGAGATATATTTTTCTTCTTTCTATTTCAAATCATTTAAGTTATTTTCTCTTGAATTATGAAATGATCCTTTGGTTGATTAAATTGGTTGGTAAATAATGCATTAATATTCCATTGGATTATAGAACAATTATGGACAATATTTTTTAGGAGTAATAGGATACAAATCCTTTTTCAATCAAGTTGAATTCGTAGCCTTAGGGGTCACAATCCAGGTTAGAATGCTAGCTAGTGATGTTAGTGACACATTGTGCTTCTTGATGTTACTCCACTATCAATTAAGTTGGAAACTTTCAGGAAAGGAATGAAAACAATCATTCCTTGGAATACCACTCTACCTACCTTAAAATCTAAAGTGTTTTGTGTAGTTATTGATGGTTAGATAAGTGTTGATTTGTACAAATTTTTTAAGGACAAGAAGTTTCGTACTGTTACACATTATTTTTGTATTTTGGTCACCCCAGTGATCCTTTTACAACATGTGTTCATGTTCCCAAAAGAGCTTTCCTTCATGAGAAAATTGTCTGGATTTCTCTTCTAAAACATCCTATTAAAGAAGATCGCTGCAGGCTGCACTATACACAGGGTGCGGTGATGCCTGATCGCCTCCCACTACCCTGAAACTGGTTTGCAATGTCGACGTAGGCTATCCTATACCTAGGGTGTGGCGATTGTAAAAGACTAAGAAAATGTCGAGCTTCAGGAAATTTATAGAAGAGGATATTGTAGAAGATGAGGTGGCTTCAGAATAGAGAGGATCTTACTCGCTTCTCTAATTTGGTGGGATCATTCTAATCTCTTTAACCATCTCTCTTTCCCCTATATAAAGAGGGATTTCTCATGGAAAAGGCTAAGGTTAATGAAGGTTGAATAGGCTAAGAATTGTGCGAGGAATTCTACTTCAGTTCATTCTTGAGGGATTCATCTTAGTTCATCAAGTAATTGTGGATCTTCTTCATGCAAGTTTGGATCAAGTGTGTGTGTTGAAGAAAAGGGCCACTGAAAGGGGACCTTGCAACATCAAGGCTTTTGGTTGTATCTTCCACTTTTACTTAATATAATGCAGTGACATGTTTATTTCCCATAAAACCACTCTCATTTTATTGTATGATTCCTTGATCACATGCATAAGTTTTCATTGAGTATACAATTATTTATTTCACTTTGGTTGGTTTGTGTTCCCTTGCAGATCCAATATCACAGGAGCACCAGAGTGGAGCAAGGACAACAAAGATACAAGGAAGCGATATTTAAATGGTATGTCGCTCACCTCTTTTTTGATAGCAAATTCAATGATTAGAGCTTAGGGAAAGCGTCATGTCCTGTCTTGTTTTGTTCTATATATAGGTGGATCTAGGGAGATTAGTTTATGTCTGCATTTACCGATTAATCCAATAACACTTACACGTTTTAGTTGGATGGAATTTCTCCTCCTCCTTGAGGTGTTCCTCAAATAGAGTTGATATTTGAAATTGATGTAAATGTTCAATGTTAATGACACGTGTGAGAAAAGTACTAAAAATAAGAAGAATATAACAATTAATAGTTTCATTACATTGCCAATTTGATGATATAATTCACCTTGTTCAATGTACTAGTAAGGTTGTTTCAACTTTCATTATCAAGCCAATGAAAAATTATGCTTTTAACACTTCATGAACCATAACTTAAAAAAAAAGAAAAACCAATGAATAGATAGAATTTTTGTGATTATACTTGGTCTTTATACTTCTACAAAATATACTTACATGTTTCTCTTTCATTTCTTGAATTTTTCAGTGCAATATTAACCTTAAATTTGATATTTGTCACTTGACTCTGTTACCTTATTTGACATTCACTTAGAATACTTTGAATCATTAACCATCCATAATTCTCTCCCTAATGATGAGTAAACTGGTGATTCTATTTGTTCAATGAAACAAAAATATAATTCTCCCTTGAAGTTATTTGGGAAAACAAAATCAAAATTTTATAATTTGGAGATATGCACCCATTATTGCAAATCCATGTAGAAAATTTACTCTACAGTAACAGGTACCATACCTAGTGTTTACCCAAAACAATAATTTACTAGGGATCTTTTTATTGAGCTCTTTCATAGAATTGAAGTATTCATGAATTACTAAATAATTGGTTTCAATTCAACGTAGGGATACTTATTTCAACCTTTGTATATAATAGAATTTACTCCTTAACATTCAATTCCAGAATAAAAAAAATATTGAGGATAATGAGATATTTCTAAGTATGATCTAACTATATAGATATGATGAACGAAACTCGTGCAAAAATTATATCAATTTAGGATTTAGTAAAGCACTCCTATGAGAATATTATTTTACAGTCTTGAAATCATGGATGACAAGAAATTACTCATACAAAGGAGTCCCTTCAAAATCTAGATTATATTAAAAGCTTGGTCATATAACAAAAGTGTTTTTAACGCCTCTAACATGAATCTCATAAAAGTTAAAAGAACTCAACCAAGTGAACAAAATGGGGAATGATAAATTCAAGGAAAAGGAAAACTTGAAGAAGCAAAATTGATTGAAAAAAAAGCATAATGGTGATTGAAAATAATGATGAATCTTAAAATAGGGTGGAAAAGTTAAAATAACTCAACCAAGTGAAAAAAAGTGAAGGAGGAATGATAAATTCAAGGAAAAGACAAAAATGAAGAAGGAATGATAAATTGGAAAAGACAAACTTGAATAAGGAAAAGAAAAATTGATGGAAAGAAAAGCATAATGGTGATTGGAAATAATGATGAAGCTTAAAATATGGAGGAAAAGTTAAAATAACTCAACCAAGTGAACAAAAATGGAGGAACGATAAACGGAAGGAAAAGACAAACTTGAAGAAGAAAAAATGATGAAAAGGAAATCATAATGGTGATTGGAAATAATGATGTAGCTTAAAATATAGAGGAATAAATAATGGAAAACAAGGACCAATAAGTGAAGAAGAACTTCCAAGAAAAAAAGCCAAGGTGCAATCAAGAAGTCAAAGGAAGAGGTTGAGCAAGAGAATAAAGACAAGAAAGGAAGAGATTGAGCAAGAGAATAAAGAAAAAGATTCATTTCACCATATAGGATCATATTTCTAGAAATGACAACATGATATAAATTGAACCTTGAGTGTAAAGGGAGGTAAAAGAGAGGTTAGTTTATAGGAATTAGAAGAATCATAAGAGAGAGGAAAGTGATAAATTAGATAATCAAAGAAATCCAAATGATGAAAAAAATTCATAGAAAGAATCCAAAACCCATGAATCAAACTAAAATAGAGAAGTAAATCACAATAATGAGTAGGTATCAAATACTCAAGATCCAAGGTGCATAAAGTAAATGTTGAAGGATTGTAGATAAGAAATTAGAAAAAAAATTACTTAATGAGGCTGAACTAGATTTATTGGACATGTTCTCTAAGAATGTGAGAGGTGTATTTAATGAGGAGGATGTTCTAAGAATAAAAAATTGAAATTAAGGAAGGTGAAGTTACTAAGGGATAAAGAGTTGGATTGGACGGTTAAAAACAAGGTTACTTGGATGGAGTTAGGTGATCATAGTAATATTTTTTTTTACAAATTTGCAAATCATAGGAAGAGTGTTAAGACTATTTGGGAAACTATGAACGAGGAAGGTGTTCTAGTAAGAGGTTTCCAAGGATTGGAAAAATTCAGAGTGAAACATATTGAGAATGTTTATAAATTTCCTAAGTAGTCAAATATTGCGTAGATTGCTAAAGTAGCTTATTTTTTCCAATACTTGTTGCTAAAGAGGATAATGAATGGTTGTAAAAAGAAGTATCAAAAGATGAACTATTGACTGTGTTGTCTTCCTTTTAGAAAGATAATAGTCCTAGCTCAAATGGGTGGAATATTGAGTTCTTCTAGGGTTTATTTAAGTTTTTGGGTGAGGGTTTGCTTTGAGTGGTAGAAGTGTTATGAGGAAAATATCTTTATGGCTTGGGGTAAACCACAACAGATGAAATGACACCCATAAATCAAATATAATCTCAAGTATGCTAGACACATGGAAATGTTAACAAAAGGAAGGCTAGAAGCCTATCTCACCCGGACGTCTGAATAAGACCACGATTGAGCTCATGATCCAACACTTGATACCCGCAACTTGTCCTCAACATCTAAGATACATAAGAATATGGAGATTATATGAAATGTTAGCATATAAACTAGCATAATCCATTAACATGTATAACAAATATGCCCATGGAAAGTAATACAAATATTTGCAACATATAATTGGAGGAGAAAATAATATTTCTATTAATCTAATCAACAGAAGTACATAGGTGACCAAATTATGTAACGACACATATTGGAACCGAGAAACTAAGTCCCTCCACTTGGATATTCACAAATTCAATCCGCCACAAAGGAAAGTTCACAAGTAGTAGGAGTAACTGAGTTTCTCCTTCTCAGGACAAGGAGAGTTTGGGGGATGAAAAAAATAAGTTCATACTTTCAAGGACAAAGGGATGCAGACTCAATATGAAATGAAATTTCTCGAGAGTGTCTTTTATCTCAATAATTAATTAATTAAATACTTGTATATGGCTCAATTTATATCCTCCAAATGGACTTGAAGGGTTGGGTCAGAGCGTTTACCATATATGGAAGGTCAAGGATCATGGATCTCATGACATGGCATGGAAACCCGACACATTTTTTAAATTTTGAGCACAAAACCTGATGTACGTGGGTTATAATGGAGAAACCTACTTATATGCGAGTTGTCTAACTATGGCTCGCGTATATGTACAAAATTTTGAATTTTTGACTATGGAATGAGCACAATGGGGGATTTGAGTCTATAGAGGGAAAAGGAAGGCCATCAAAGAAAGACACATGGAGTGTAGAAAAAATTTCTATAATATATTCCCCCTAATGTGTGAGGTCAGAGGAGCAGTCACGATGGCTAAAATACACTATAATTCCCAGAAGTGAAGTAGTGAGGACCCAGCTACAAGAACTAGTCACCCATGAGAATATTACAATTCATATTTATTATGTACACATGGCTTCCAATCTGGATTACACTGCATATTCATGTGGATAAATAAAAAATAGTTGTTCATGGCCATGGATAGGAAATACAAATTAGGAATATTCCATAGGTGATCATAGTCACGAACAAAACACAATGGAATCTAGTCTCAAAATAAACTGAAGATATATGTATACAATGCAGTGCAATATGATCTTCCATGATCATTGAAGTCATATAGGTACTGGTCCGATGAAAAAAAAAAACAGACATGGGATGACACTACTGTGAACTAGAGGTCTTCTACACTATCCGTCGAAGGTGAAAGTATACATCATGTGAATAAAGGAATTGAAGTCGAACACAATGAGGCTTCATTTGATTATCTGTCATTGAGGCATACCGTTAACAAACGTGAGACAACCACCGATAATGAAAGTATGTTTCAAGGCACCGAGTACATTCAACAAGTGTGAATAAAGGTGTTGAGGTGTAACACTTGAACAATCCATCAATTAGGGGACATTGATGCATTCTAAACTATCGATGGTGGGAGAAACTGTCACTAATGACTACAAGCCTCTAGGTACTCTTATGATTCTAGATCTCGATTCCATAATAGATGAGCTGAAGTATATAGAATAAGACCCGCTGAAAGGAGAGCATTAAGGAATCTCTCATCATCTAGCACAAGGTACAAAGAAATATCTTGATGATTAGGAAGAACTCATATGAATAAGATGTTCATGAACCAACGATCATGTGTCTCTGATCCAAAATGGATCTTGGAAGGCCTAAAAATAAAATTTCTTGGAATCAGATGAAACCAATGCCATTGCATCCATCTCATCGAGCTGATTCCAACCATATAATATTTTCCTCAAACAGAAACCGTATGCAAAATTTATCACGCTCTGACTGAATTCCCAAAACAGGAAAAAAGTCAATTGGTCAAAGTCAACAGTCAAAGTCAATGCTGACATAAACACTATGACATATGATCTTAGCATGACTTCAAGATGATTTCATGATGATGTCATAATGATGACATGACATCACTAGGAGGTGACATGTGTCACTCATATTTGACATTTTTTGGGTTGAGTTGGCACTGTACGAATTTGACACATGGAACTGTACGAATTTGACATGTGGCACTATATGGATCACATGTGGAAATTCGTACATGACGTGGCCCAATGACAGGATTACATGTGGTAGTATGGATGTAATGTCCCCAACCATCCATGTTGGGCCATGTTATGCCAGAGAACTCTTACATTCTCCCTGTGGAACATACTGTAACATACCCAACATCTAACTAAGCTATGCCACATAAATTTTTCGAACTGCATGCAATTAAAATATATACACATAGAACTCTTGTGAAAACATATATATAAAATTTCAACAGACAAATACATTATGTAAATACATGGATTCACACCGAAATAATCGTAAACATATACAAAATATACCCATAACTATAAACACATTTATAAACACTCATAAGATAAACCCATAAAACTAAACACGTAAATAACAATGCAACATGTAAATTTATCACACAATTGGCACTTATCTTGGTAAAAATGTCACCAACTGCGTGTAGACCTTCCACGAACCTCCCATCCTTAGACCACATTGTTCATCACTCTCAATAGTGAGTCACCCCCGAGTTGGGACTAAACTCCACTCGGGTAAAGGGATTCCTAACCAGGCTAAAGGCTCATAGACAATAGGAAAGACTCCGTCTCAGGTGCCAAATCAAACTAACAACCTACAGTCCCTCATTTCCCACATTCCTATCCCACCCTAGGAATTTTTCCCCTTCTTTGGTCAACAGTCCTTTGGCTGCCCCACTTCTTTTCCGGGCTTCAACAATAGGCCAGGTAGGAATTTGTAGAGCACTGTAGTTGTAGTTCAACACCTTTAGGAAATCAATCCCCAACAATTATCTCACCCAAATAATTTCTCACGGGCCTGAAAACCCACCTCTTCAATATCCCATGGGCCTGACAACCCGCTTCTTCATTTCAGATCCCAAGCTAACCAGCTACACGAACACAAAAATGGCTATGGATACGGGTTCAGGTACAATTATGAAGATACAAAGGATAGCTTCAAGGGTGTGTGAATTCTCATGGATGATTGACTGAATGACTGAATGATGGAAGGAATGATGGAAAAGATGATAGGAAATGAACTATAACCCAACAATATGTATGCATGTCTCCAACTTGACACTTGTCATGTTGGGAGCTACTTTGGCCCACTTGTCCCCAACTTTAGAACTTAGGATAAAATAATTATCCATACTTTATAATTTAAGAAATATTAATATAATATTCCTTTTTGGCTTAAGCTCCGTAGCTTATCCATTTTCCTTAACATTTTAGGCCCCTCCCTTTCCCTAATTAGTGGACTTTAGTCCCCCATCTCTTTTATCATAGTTGGGCTGTGCGCAATGATGTATTTTATATTAATTATGAGACATGTACAAAAATAGGCGCATCGGACTTTAACATCTAGGCTCTCTAGCCTAATCAAAACATAATCATCCTAGCTTATAATAAATGGCTCACCAACCTATAAAACACAACATATACACAAAAGGTTCCCTGGCCTCAGAATCACACACACTAAAGTTGCTGCGCGCGGTATCGAGGAATGTGTACACTTCATAATTTTACTGCGCAGTACAAGTGCACACTATGCCATGAAATGTGAATACAAAATGATATCAAAACAACTCACCAACTTAAGTACATTTTCATTTACATTAAAATTGGGTTCAACCTAGGGATATTAAAATCCCCTCCCCTTATTTATGCATTGTCCTTAGTGCATCATGTACCCATGTATAACAGAATTTAAAAAATCCTCAAAAAAGATGCGGGTATTCTGCCCACATTTCATCCTCATGCTCCCAAGTAGCGTCCTCAGGTCCGTACCAATTCCATTGTACCTTTACAAGACCTATGGCTTAATTCCAGAGCTGTTTGATTTTTTGGTCCAGAATACGTACCAGATGCACTTGAAAAGCGCCTTCTTGCTCCACCTGAATCACATTCCAATCAATCACATGATTAGCATTAGGTATATATTTCTTGAGTAATGATAAATGGAATACATTATGAACAGACATAGATGCAGACAATGCAATCATATAAACTACTGGACCAATCCTCTCTAGGATTTCAAACGGCCCACAATAACGAGCTCCCAACTTTGAACAATTTCCTAATTTCAAGGAACTTCTGTTGGCCGTCACTTTCAAGAATACATGATCACCCACTTTAAATTCCCCGTGATTTCTTCCCTTATCAAAATAGATTTTATGTCTTTCTTGGGAAACCTTTAAATTTTTTTTATTTTTATCATTTGCTACTCCATTTCCCTGAGAAAATCTGGCCCAACCACTGCTCTTTCTACTGGGTTATCCTAGCTTACTAGTGTGTTGCACTTTCTTCCATAAAGTGCCTCAAATGGGCTCATCTTTAGAGATGCTTGGTACCCATTGTTATAAGAAAACTCTACCAAGTGTAGGTAGTCTTCCCATTTTGATGGCTTATCCATCACATACATCCTTAGCATATCTTCAATCACTTGATTGACCCTCTATGTTTGTCCATCTGATTCTGGATGATACACTGTACTAAAATTCATATTTTTCCAAATCTATTAAATAATCCCTTCCAAAATTTTGAGGTAAATTTTGGATCTCTGTCAGACACAGTTGTCTTGGGTATGCCATGTAATCTAGCAATTTCCTTCATATAAACATCAACAATGTTCGTTTCCTTGTGAGTGAGCTCAAATGGAATAAAATGGGTAGCTTTAGTAAGCTTATCCACCACTACCATGATAGAATCATGTTTCTTGTTTGTTATGGGAAGTTTGGTGATGAAATCCATTGTTACAACTTCCCATTTCCACTCAGGAATGGGTAATGGCTGTAGAAAACCAGTTGGGTCTCTATGCTCATCCTTTAATTTTTGACATTTCAAACATCTCACAATAAAATCAACAACCTCTTTCTTCATGCTTGGCCAATAATATTGGCTCTTGACAACTGCAATAGTTTTATGATATCCTAGGTGCCCAACATAAGGAACTTTATGCATTTCTCTCAATATCAGATTTTTCAATTCTTGAGAATTTGGTACATAAATTATGCCCCTGTACATGAGAATTTTGTCATTATCTAGCTTGTATTCTTCAATTTTCTGCTGCAAAATAACTTGCTGTAATTTTGCCACTAATTCCTTGTATTGCAAATCTGATTTGGCAGCCTCTGTAATTATGTCTTTCAAATCTGATTGGTATATGATAATGGATGTAGTATGTAATTCATGCACTCTTCTGCTGAGTGCATCAGCCACTTTGTTCTCTTTCCCCTTGATATGCTTTATATCAAAGTCATATTCACTTAGAAATTCTAACCATCTGGTTTGCCTAGCATTTAGAGTTGGTTGATCAAATACATATTTCATACCATTATGGTTTGTTCTCAGCTCAAACCTTTTCTCCATGAGGTAGTGTCTCCATTTCCTCAAGGCATGCACTATGGCTGCCAATTCCAAATCATGCGTGGCATAATGTCTTTCATTCTCTTTCAACTTCCTTGACTCATAACATATAACAAACCCATTTTGACTAAGGACTCCACCAAGTCCCTCCTTACATGCATCTGTGCATACAATGAAGTCTTCATTTGGGTCTGCAATCCTTAGTATTGGAGCACTTGTTAATAACAGTTTCAAGTGTTGGAAACTCTTTTCACAATCCAATTTCCAATGAAACTTCACACCATTTCTTTGCAAGGAAGTGATTGGGTGTGAAATCTTTGAAAATCCTTCAATAAATCCCCTGTAATAGCCTGCAAGGCCCATGAATGATATGTACTCTGTCACATTATTTAGCATTGACCACTCTCTAATGGCTTCTATATTCTCAGGATCCACTGCTATCCCATCCTTTGAAATGATATGACCCAAATAATGAATTTTCTTTTCATAAAATGAGCACTTGCTCAATTTGGCATACAACTGATGCTCCCTTAATACTTGCAACACTATTCTCAAATGATTCTCATGCTCTTATTCTGACTTGGAATATATAAGAATGTCATCCAAAAAGACAATGACAAACATGTCTAAATATTCTCGGAAAACACCATTCATTAAGCACATGAAAACAACTGGTGCATTTGGCAACCCAAATGACACCATTGTGAACTCATAATGACCATACCTTGTCCTGAAAGAGGTCTTTCTGATATCTTCCTCCTCAATCCTTACCTATCCTGATCTAAGATTTATCTTTGAAAATATCTTTTCATCCTTCAATTGATCAAAAAGATCATCAATCCTTGGTAGAGGATACTTGTTCTTAATAGTCACTTTATTCAACTGTCTAAAATAAATGCACAATCTTAATATTCCATATTTCTTCTTCACGAACAAGACTGGGGGCCCTAAGGTGACACACTTGGGTGTATATAACCCTTCTTCAAAATTTCTTCAAGATGCATTTGCAACTCCTTCAACTCTGGTGTACTCATTCTGTAGGGAGTCTTTGACACCAAAGTTGCTCCAGGAATTAAATTTATAGATAAATCAATATCTCTGTTTGGGGGGTATTCATGGTACTTCCTTGAACACATCTTCAAAATATTCCAGGACTTCATGATCTTGCAAATTTGGCACCTTATCTTTAGGTGTCTCCTGCATATGAGCTGCAATTATTTGACATCATTTGCTGTAACATTTCTTCAACTGCAATGATGAAATTTCTTTGATGGTTACTTCCATGGGAATCCCCTGCACTCTCCTTAGGTTCCCTTCCTCATCCAAGCAAGTAAATGACTTGTCATGACAGTCTAGGATAGCATGATGCTGGTCCAACCAATCCATCCCAATTAGAAAGTCATAAAAACCTAAAGGAAAGATGTTCAAATCTGCCCTGGTGTTCAGTCCATTCATGTCCATAAGACACGACTTAACCATCTCATTAACTTTTCTTTTGGATCCTATAGCCAGCTGCACCAACCGAGATTTCCCATGCTTTCTTCTTGGAAAATGAAAAAATTCCACCATCTTAGGATCTATATAACTATGACTAGCTCCAGAATAAATTAAAATAGAAATGGTTTGGTTTTTGATCATACCTTCCACTTCAATCATATGTGATTGATACTCTTATTGCTTGTTGTCCAGGGCTGCATAGATCCTTGGCACATTTCTACCCATGTCCTCCACTGTTTCAACTTGTTGTACATTGTGAAAAGTCCTCCCTTTTTCACCTCTGTGAGGAAAATATCTGAACATATGATCCCCTTTACAACCCCAACATTGAATATGTGGTTTCCTTAGCCTTTGACCTCCTGCCTCAATTGTTATGGGTTCTCTAGGAGTTGGCTATCTCTGAGTATTATTTCTGAAGAATGGTGGCTTAAATCCCTTCTTCCTCTGATCCACCTTGAATTTCTTTTTGTCTTCCCAAGATTTTTGGAAAGTTGGCTTTGCTTTTTGTTGATCATATAGGCATTTAGCTCTCCTTATGGTCTCCTCCAATGTCTTTGGATAATCATACTATATTTTATCACTGATAAATGATGGCAATCCACTCAAATACATTTGAATCTTAACTGTCTCATCCTTGATGAAAGAGACATACTTCAACAGTTCTTAAAACCTTCTTTCATACTCATCTATGGTCATACTCCCAATCTTGAGTTAAAATAACTCTTTCATTTTCTTGTTATAGTATCTCTTAGTCACGTATTTCTTTTCGAAATATTTCTTGAATTCCCTCCAAATAACACTTTTATCTTTAATGTGCTGCAGTTGCACAAGTTGATCCCACCACATGGATTCCTTTCCCTTGAGTTGATAGATGGAAATTCTACCTTCCACATGAGAAGAATAATTATGCAATTGAAAATACTTTCTCATGCCCCACAACCATGTTTCTGCATCTTCATCCTTTTTGTGCTCACCATCAAATGTAGGAGGTTTGATTTTGTTCATTTCTCCTCATATCTCATCCACCCCAGACCTCTTGTGCTTCCTGACAGGGGATGGACTTGATCTGTTGTCTACTCTCTTATTGGAATTCCTTGGGGAGTGATGGTGATGTCTTCTAACACTTCTTTCTTTTCTTTTCTCATCAGAACTCCTGTGACTTCCTGATTTGCTTGAGCCATTCTCCTTATCCAATTTATTTTCTATTCGGTTCAAGATCTGCATTAACTTTCTATTGAAGTCATCCTGCTGCTCCTTGGATCTCATAAGAATTTCATTATCAGATTTATGGCTTTGGACATCCTTCTGTAAATTTTTAATGGTCTCTGCCATATTCATGTTTTCATCTCTTCCTTCTCCATGTCCATTGGAGTTTGTTCTGTCAATGCCCAAATGGACATCCATCCCTCTAATATCATCCTCCTGAATGTAAGTCCCCTATGATTCTTCCATTAATCTGGACTCAATTTTGATCTTGATCTAATCTAGTTTTTGTTAACTCTGCAAAATGTGTAGCCAACAAAACTTTGTCAGGATAATTGTTTCAACAATTTCATGAAAATATGAACCATTCTGGTTCAATACAGAAATATTTCTTCTGATTTCATGAAAAATTGAATTCCTTGATCAATTTTATCGATGTATATTTAGATTCCATTTTCCAATACCTTTTCAACACCTACTCCCATGCTCAATTCCGAGTCTTGAGCAGAAAGTTATGGCTATTTGAAAATTTCCCATTAATTTTTCTGCTCATTTTCAACTTGGCACAACTTTGCGCTGTAAATATGCTTTTTTGCATATAATCCTTTGGATTTTTCACAGGATCTCAATTGGTTTTCTTCATATACATCTTATGGACACTCTATCCAAGTTTCATCTCTTTCTGGGTTCTTCGATGCTAGTTATAGCCGGCTGAAGTTCTAGGCCATTTTGTGTTTTTGGTATGGAATGCTACAAGTACCTTATTTTCCATATTAAACATATTTAACATGCCCATAAATTTAATTCATCTCTTGGAATGTCTTCTATGGCTCAATATATTTCCATTGACTATTCTTTCACCTCAATCGGATTCCGGAGAAAAAAGTTATGGCTCTTTGAAATTAGATGGGTCTTAAAATTTACCCTTCACCGTTTGTGCTATAACTTTCTCATAAAAGCTTTGTTTGAAGAACGGTTTACACCATTAGAAAGATCTCTCTGTGATTTGTACACCTCTATCTAATGGTTTGTTTTTTTCT
Source organism: Picea engelmannii (assembly GCA_009831015.1). Classification (NCBI taxonomy): domain Eukaryota; kingdom Viridiplantae; phylum Streptophyta; class Pinopsida; order Pinales; family Pinaceae; genus Picea; species Picea engelmannii. Next base: position 273,273 of record ML779096.1, on the reverse strand, counting down.
GAAAACGATCTTAAGGCCCTAAAAAACACGCTGCAAAAAGATGAAATTCAAATGATACAAAACGTCATAGAAAATCACTGGTTTTTTGTTGTTGTCCACCCTTCAAACAACTTCGTGCGCACGAATTTCAACCTATATGCCCATATTCACCATGCACAACAAAAAAACAAGGTAAGTCATGCTTCATGCACTTTAAAACCATTGTGTATCAATTCTTTTTCGTGCCAATAACCTGGGCACACTACTTTTGTGTCGAGCACCAATATCTACCGCGCATAGTCCAGGTTCTTGCATTATAACCTGTTGCGCGCAGTTTTTGTATCACACAATGATATTCCACTCGCATTGTACTGTATGCACTACACCATGCTAGAGTTTAAAACGTCTCCACCACGCACCAAAAATCCGTGTGCACTACTAACTAAACTGTTGCGTGACAACATATACCCACATTGCACGCACACCAACAAAACTCCTCTGCACTTTGCCAACATTGCACACACCACACACGCCAATATTATGTGTGTGTACACCATGCAATGATAAATTTAGCACGTGCTCCTATACACCAACATTTTTTCGCGCATCGCCAAAATTTAGCGTGCACACCTGCACACTTACATTTTTCTGTGCGACACCAAAATTTAGCACGCACACCTGCACGCTAGCATTTTTCAGCGCGACACCAAAATTTAGCGCGCGCACCAAAACACCAATATCTTGCCAGGAAGTGCCAAATTTAACCTATCACAAGATTTTACGATGATCAATTCCTTGTGAATTCCGTTGTAGAAATTGGGGCTTTTGCTTAAGTTTTTCCTGAATTTACCATAGACATTCTGCAACCATGAAATTTGTTCAATTTCACCCAAATAACAACAAATCAACCTTTGCAACAATAAATCATTGTGGGTTGACATTTATGGAACAAATTTACCCAAAAATCAATTCATGAATTGAGAATTTTAACCACGAAAGTCGCTCCATATGTCATGGATTCACTGTAACTTCGAATTCAACGAATTCGAGGTCCGAATTTGCTAGAACATATATTAAACCATTAATTTCTCACCACTTGAATGAATTTCTCAATTTTCTCATGAATTTAACAACAAAAATTGGGGCTTTTCCCAATTCCACGTCATTGCTTGTAAATATTACCATGGATGCTCTGCAACTAGAATTTTGGCCACTTTGAAATAGATTCTCTATGAAATTTTTCTTCAACTCAAATTGCTCGGTCCATCCAGGCTTAGTGTTGAAAACTGAAGCTCTGATACCATGTTGTAACGTCCCCGACCATCCATGTCGGGCCACGCTACGCCAGAGAACTCTTACATTCTCGTTGGGGAACATACTGTAACATACCCAACATCTAATTGAGCTATGCCACATAAATTTTTTGAACTGCATGCAATTCAAATATATACACACAGAACTCTTGTAGAAGCATATATATAACACGTAAATAGACAAATACATTATGTAAATGCACGGATTCACACCAAAATAACTGTAAACGTATGCATGCAACACATACAGAATATACCCATAACTATAAACACATTTATAAACACTCAATAAGTTAAACCCATAAAACTAAACATGTAAATAATAATGCAACATGTAAATTTATCACACAATTGGCACTTATCTTGGTAAAAATGTCACCAACTACGTGTAGACCTTCCACGAACCTCCTAGCCTTAGACCACACTATTCATCACTCTCAGCATTGAGTCACCCCTGAGGTGGGACTAAAGTCCGCTCGGGTAAAGGGATTCCTAACTAGGCTAAAGGCTCATAGACAACAGGAAAGACTCTGTCTCAGGTGCCAACTCAAACTAACAACCTATAGTCCCTCATACCCCACATGCCTGTCCCACCCCAGGAAGTGTATCCCTTCTCTGTTCAACATTCCTTCGACTACCCCACTTCCTTTCCAGGCTTCAACAACAAGCCGAACATGAAGTCTCAGAGCACTATAGCTACAGTTCAACACCTTCAGGAAATCAATCCCCAACAATTCTCTCAGCTAGAGAATTGTGCATGGGCCTAACAACCCACCTCTTCAATATCCCATGGGCCTAACAAACTGCTTCTTTAGTTCAGCTCCCAAGCTAACCATCTACATGAACAAAAAAATGGCTATGGATACGGGTTCAGGTATAGTCATGAAGATACAAAGGATAACTCCAAGGGTGTGTGAATGCTCATGGATGATTGACTGGATGAGTGAATGATGGGAATAATGATGGAAAAGATGATAGGAAATGAACTAAGTCCCAAAAATATGTATGCATGTCCCGAATTTGACACTTTTCATGTTGGGAGCTACTTTGGCCCACTTGTCCCCAACTTTAGAACTTAGGATAAAATAATTATCCATACTTTATAATTTAAGAAATATTAATATAATATTTCTTTTTGTCTTAAGCTCCGTAGCTTATCCCTTTTCCTTAACTTTTTAGTCCCCTCCCTTTTCCATAACCAGTGGAGTTTAGTCTCCCATCTCTTTTATCGTGGCCGGTCTACGCGTAGCGATGTATTTTATATTAATTATGAGACATGTACAAAATTAGGCACACCGACCTTTAACATCTAGGCTCTCCAGCCTAACCAAAACATAAGCATCCTAGCTTATAATATCTAGTTCACCAGCCTATAAAACACAACATATACAGAAAAGGCTCCCTGGCCTCAAAATCGTGCACACTCAAGTTGCTGCACGCAGTATCCAGGAATGTGTATACTTCATAATTTTACTGCACAGTACAAGTGCACACTATGCCATGAAATGTGCATACAAAATGATATCAAAACAACTCACCAGATTAAGTACATTTTCATTTACATTACAATTGGGTTCGACCTAGGGATATTAGAATGGACGACAACTGGGCCATACAGATGCTGATGTGGCAAGGTGAGTGTGCAATACAGACCTGATGTGGCACGACATGTGGCTATATGATAGATGACATGGCAGATGACTTGGAAGGTGACAAGGCTGTATAGAAGCTGACATGGAAACTAGCTGGGATGTATGGTGTAACGTGAAAGGATGACTGGATGTTGATTGTGCCACTGACTATGATGGTACAGACCAATCACAAGGTGGCATGTGGCACAATCAGAGGGTGCCACGTGGCACCCTGAATTTTTCCAATGATGGCTTGGTCAAATGTTTTTTTATAACCACCCAGGCGATTCAAAGCCATGACCTTCGTGGGCGCTAGTGACTTCAGTGAAGTAGGTGGACCGATCACACTACACGTGTTACTTGTTATGTATTTGGTCGAATTCAATTTTAATTTTTCGGTGGTTGTTGACCCTTGACCAAGTTTTGAGGAAACATTGGTCGTTTTTGACCAATTTTGGGACTTCGACAGGCTGGTCGAAGATGGAGCACCAAGGTGGAGCTGAGATCACGGGATCTTTCTTTTTTGTGGGCTTGTGGACCAAGAAAATGGTTTTAGGGTTTATGTAATGGGTTAAGGGATGTCGGCCCATGGGTTTACCCATGATTAGGCCTTTTTGTAAATGTATAAATAAGTAGCTAAGTGAAGTAGTAAATGGAGTTGTTGTATATGTGCACCATATGTTGAAAGTAGAAGCTTAGTGCAAGCAATGTAATAGATTTTTCTAATTGGATATGTGCATGATATGTTAGTAAGGATCTGTGTTAATAAGGAGTAGGCTTTGTGCCTTGACCTGATTTTGGGGAAGGTGGATCTAGTCCACTGTGCGCAGATCACTTGTATTGACAAGTCTACACAAGAGAAACAACTTATTCTAACAATCTTGGCCAAGCTAGGACCAGAATACACTGTATATGTCTCCAATTTCCATTCTGGAAGATGTCTTTTGGAACAAATTGGAAAATTCCTACGTTGGCTTAGTTCATTGAGTCTCTTACACAAGAGAAGACAAAACTCATACAGATGGGCCTCATGAAATATCCCAAAGCACATGAAATCACCATGAATGATGGAAAAGGTTCATCCAAAAATAACAGGAAGGAGGGATATTCCAAACCCTTCAATGATTCTTCAGGTTCCAAAGACTCTTCAGATTCCAAGAAGAAGAAGAAGGGAAAGCAATGCACTTACTACAATAAACTGAATCATGAAGAATCTGCATGCATGAAGAAACATATCGATCTTATGACACAGACACTTCAATAGAACAACCTTGGAAACTTCATTCCAGAGGGAGTCAAGAAGCAGAAGGAAGAATATCCTGCTCCTAAGAAAGGTAATCATCATTCTCTGGTTGCAATTAATTTCTCATCTAATTCATGGATTATAGATTCTGGTCCATCCCATCATATGGCAGGGAAAGATGAAGTTTTCTCTTCTTTGAGTCTGTTGACCGCCTCTTCAACTAGGGGGTCAACTCCATGTATAATGAAGATATGCATCAACAGATGCAAAAATGTCGAAGACTTTTTGGTTCTACAGGGCATTTTTTTGCTCCAGCAAACATATTTGTAAGCGGGATTACCGCACCCCTGCGCGGGTTTATAATGTAATAGGTATACATGGATCATGTTAGGTTTGTTTCCTTAGGTTTTATTCATTAGGAGAGTTCCTTTCGTTGAGTGTTTTTAATCCTCAAGAGGTTAATGTGGCCTAACCAGCCAGGTTAATCTCCCTTGAGTTTTTCACTCCCAGCCAATAAATCCTCCAAAGTGGTGAAAGGTGTTCTAGTAAATTCATTCCTAGGTAGATAGTGTTTAGGAATGATGTAAATGACCATATAAGATAACACACGAAATTTCGTGAAATTCCGTCAAGTATAGCTAGGTTTTTTTTAAGGTCCCAAATTAATTAATTGATTAATTAATTGATTAATTAATTAATTAATTCTGGGTATCTAATGTAAAACTTAGGTCTTGGGATTTTTAATAGGGGTATTTGTACTCAAAAGAAAGCTAATGAGACCCCATAAACCCATGGACACAGTTTCAACTCAGTCGGACAGGTCGTGCTAGGATTTTTGTCCACCTAGGAATTTTTCGGAAAATGACGGTTTTAATTGCCAAACCCAGAACATGAGAAAATGCAATTTTTGTAATAATGGTCCAAATTGAGTGAAGTAAGTGGAAAGTAATGATGATAAGAACCCCTAACCTATCCCTAACCATTACTTCCCCTTTATTACCCACCTTTTAATTTATTTCCCACTTAATGGGTACGTACACCCTTTCCCCACGTGAGCATGTAATAGTTTATTAATTGATATAATAATACATGTTAAGTGAGTTATGGGCCCCTCCTCATGAGGTGTTCCCTTCCTCTCCCATCCAACTCCCCATTTGGAGTGTCTCCCACACACACTCTTTCACTCACACTAACCTCACGTACCTCCCTCACGTCCCCACTCCCACGTAATTTGGAAACACATTTTATGAATGGGGCGTGGGTCCCATATTTCCTCCCACACACTCCTTTCCTCACACTCCATCACCTTAACTCATGCTCTCCCCTTGGAAACTTATGTCTCCCTTTAGCAAGTGTGTCTCCCTTCCCACGTGGGTTTTGGAAACTCTCGTAACTAAAGGCATGAGTCCCTTTATCCCTTCATGCGCCATCCTTTCCTCTTCCACTCACGTGCCTTTTGGGAGTGTGTCTCACACACTCTTTCCACACTCCAGATCATGCCATCCCATACCCCCACGTATTTCCTTCTTATCTCACGCTTTATCCTTGGTCCTTTCTGGAATGTCTCACGTGGAGAAGGAATCATCACATTTCAAAGCATGAAGTTTCTCCTTTAGGGCTTGCGTGGGTCTCCTCTTAGCTCATACATTTCCCTTCCTTTTATTTATCCCCATCCACTTCACCTTCTTTCCATTTCCCATCACCCTAAAAGCTTGATTTCTCATTGGCTACTTTCCCCTATGAGTTGTTTTGTCCCTTGGATCTTCGACAAGTGTTGAAGATCCAAGAGGGGTCTTTTGGGCTTCTCAAGCTATTTAAGAGACCCCTCATGCCCTCACTCTTCACCTTTCATTATTGTACTGTTATGCTACCATTTTCTCACTATCTCATTCTCTTCCTCTCTCATCATTATTGTCACTTCTCTTCATTGGTGTGGCTATTGAAGAACTTGTAGAAATTAGTTGCTACAACTTCTTCCATTTGGATAATAAAAGGAAATGCTTTGGAGGATACACGGATCAAAAGAGTAGTTTGGGCTCGTTATATGCATATGAGGTGAAACCATTTTGTTTCAGATATTTGTGTGATTATAGGTAGATTGTTGGGTAAAGTATTTTACTTAACTAAGTTTAGTGCTTGTATAATTGCTAACTTATTTGATCTGTATGTACTAATGATTAAAATTAGTTTTGATTATTAATATATGCCTTCATTTTCTATCTTGGTCTCACATTCTGTTTAAGCTTTGCAGCACACTTCAAGGAGAGGATATTGTGATAAGTCCAAGCATGGATTTACCTTTACTTCTCACATACACTCCAAGTTATTTATGATATTGTTCACCTTCTCTCATTCTTCATTTTAGTCACCGACATGCTTAGATAGGTCACCTAAAATCATTTAATTTTCTGGTTCTCGTATGCACGAAATCTTTGCCTAAAAACAAAGATTTCATAACATTTTTTGAGTGTGTTGCAGCTCAAATCAGCAAGCAATAGCTTGCTGATTTTTGCAGGTTCTTACCAGGACAAGAGGGCATGCTGCCCAAATCACATGCACAACACACCCTTCAAACAACTCCTCTCACTGGGTAACATTTTCTTCTTCCAATCTACTCTAAAATACTATAAACGCAAGCCCGAAGGATTTGTACCCAAGCGACTTGCTTTCCTTTTATTCTTTACTTTGCAAGCTTAGCTAGATTAGTCATGACTTCTACATGCATGCTTAACTTAAAATAATCGAGAGTAGATATCATAACACATGCTAGATTAGAGCCTGTAGTGGCTTAGCTTATATTGTTATTTTTCGTTGCATGCAAGTTCAGTTTATCTAATATTTATATTACACATGCGCATACTGACATTGGTTTCATAAAGGCTCAATTAATCAACATTTTACAATTCCGCAAGTTACTTTCAGTTCTCCAACTTCACATTTGCAATATAATAACTAAGAACTCTTGTTAATTATGGTTTGGGTCCCCAAGGCCTTTTCTAGAAACTAAAATTTAACTTGCAATCCATTGTCTAAAGGCATCAACCTTCGTATCTTTCAATTTTCAGTATTTTGGCAATTTCTTGTTGAGAAAGCTACAAGCACTCAATCACACTTCGCATATTTAACTCATAGATCTAAAATTTATTAATTAGACTTAATAGGACACCTTAACTCACCATCTTCGGCACTTAAAAATTGGGGTTTGAGGAAAGCCACATAAATTTTCCGGAGTACTCGGCCTTAGGGTTGACCTATGAAGCTAGGGTAGGCCTCGTTGCCTCACTTCTTGAGCATCCAAAAACCACTTGGTAATAGGGGGAGGAGAGTTTTGGGTTGACACCTAGATAGGGATAAAATTAATCCCACACTTAACCACTTAATTCAATTTTTAGTCTACAACACCAAGCAATATAGTTACATACTTGCAAGCTCACTGGTCTCACTATCATATGGAAGTTAATTTATCTGTTGTAGAATAAACATCTAAGTGGTTATATCTTCGTCATCTGGAACTTTACATTTGCAAGCTTTCATCTATTTTGTTCCTTTATCTCGTGGTGTGATCCTTCAAGAAGTGCACATCCAGCTGGAGGCATTCTCTTGATTGGGTCTTGATTGAGTTGCGTCTCTTGGCCATTGAAAAACAGTCCAACAGAGCTCTATCTGTTGTGAGCATGCTTGGCTTCATGTGTTGATTTCTTTATCTTATGTATCTTTAATTCCTGCACATGCGAGCAAACTTGTGAGTATATTGTATATGTTGTATCTAGTCTTAATCTGTATATCTGATATATTCTTTGTGTCTAGTTGTATCTAGCTTTTTGAAATACTTTGTGACTTATATTGTAATGAACACACCCTTAACTTAGCTGACCCCATTGCCCAATATTAGGCACTAGTCTTAGTTGCCCTAGGAAAAGGTCTGACTCTCATACTTAGATAGTTGCATCTTTCATTTGTTGATTGACATCTAAGGCTAGATTCCCCCCAACCTTTTAACCAATTAAAACCAACTCCTAGAACATTAAAACTCTTAATATCATCTAGTAACTAGGGTCTACCCCCCTTGTCTTCCCTAGGAGTTAGCCTAGATGGAAGAGGTTCAAGTCAAAGTGACAGCGTGGACTTTGAGCCTAGGCATTGTGCCTCCGAGGACACACTAAGTGAGCAGGACTTAGCTCACGTGTGCAAGTGTGTATAAGGATGAAAACATCTTTGGCACCGTTTCCAGGGATAAGTCATTTATCCTTGGTCAAAATGACTTAACTTATTCTTTTAGAACTAAGCAATAATATACTTTAGTCCCTAAAATTATTTGAATTTGCATTGGTTGATTGTGTGTGCTTCCTTTCCAAGTGTCGACTCCAATGAACAAATCTATCAAGTATACTGCAAGGAGAAATCCTTGTGAGCTGCTTGAAATTATTGGAGAAGAAGCACTCACTGGTATCCAATTCTTGTTCCAACTTAATAATCTAACTTTTTCCTTCCTTCTTGTTTTTACTTTGTCTGATGCTCCTGTTTGTTTCATAAACTTGGTCATCTGGTGACTCCACTTTAAAAATAATTTGACAAAGTATTCTTCAAGAAGGAACTCATGGCTTGTTTACTTCATCCTTGAACTTGCAAAGGTTTTTGGATGAAGTGAGCATGTTTCCCTTCTTGTCAGATCCTTAATAATTTTGGGTCCCAGTCCTTTTCTTTAGGCTTTTGTTTAAATGTCTAGTTAAAAATGGATGGTTTTTTTGATCCTATTGATTTTTCATGAATTGTTGGTTACCCTCATGATATATTTGAAGATGTTATTGATAACATTCCTGACTTTTATAATCATGGTCATGCCGGTGCTCACATCTGGGCTTTCACTAAGTGTATCGAGAGATGGTGTGATCCACCTATTTATGAGGATGTTCTAATGCAATTATTTGTCTTTAAACTTTGTGGTGATCAGACAAATGATTGGTTTCATCACTCACCTGATAAGACATTCAAGACCATATGAGATTTGTTGCATGCCTTCTAGAATTTGTTTGGGTGTAGTCAGCATGAAATTCACAATGAATTGGTTCATAGATTTATGGAAACATGGAGGAGGAAAAATCTTCAAAATATAAAAACGATCAGTTCAGACATAGAGGTTGATGCTCCATCAAATCCCATTGAGGAGTTTAAAGAAATAATTCAGAACGTCCATCTTTCCCAGGAAGAACAATGTGAAACCATGAATGAACAACTTATGGACATAGAAGATCAATTGGAGGTCATGGAAGATGACTTTACAGAAGCTTATATTGAATATCTGGACCCCCTTGAACTTGAGCTTGACAGAGAAAAAGATGAGGAAGTTCAATGAAATCCTAGATGAATACAAGGATGAGTCAGTCATTTAATTTGAGGAGGTAAAGGAATTTGAGTTTAAAAATGTTGAGTATCTGGATAATTCAAGTCCCCACCCTCCTCCCGTGGAACCAATCTCTTTGGAGGAGAACCTTGACAACCTTGAGGAAAATAGTATAATGGTTCCATTGACATGTTTGTTTCCGACCTCTCAGCCAAAAGAGGACTTTGTACAAAACAGTGGGAAAATTGAGGGCAACTGTGATGTATCGATGACATATAATTATGAGCATTGGTTGGCCTCTCAACTTGACAATCATGAGCAACAAACTATTCATAGTTTACACAGATTGTCATATTCCAGTGTTTGGTTGAAGGAAGGAAGGAACATGAAGTTTGGCTGGTTCTTCCGCAAAAAAAGTTCCAAGTTGATAAAACTTGGGAGGGGATCTTCTGTGAGTCATCCTGGACAAGGATGTTTCAGACACTTATGGCTTCATTTCATCCAGTTCATGGATGTTTGTAACCTATCTCTAACCCTCCTTTTGTATTTCAATTTTGTATTCTTTCATTTATTATGTGATTATGTACTTAGATGTATTTTTGTATCATAGTTTCATTTTTATAGATGTTGTACAATAGTTATTTCATTATGTAAATATTGTTTATAGCATTTATTTTATTTATTCGATATATATGTATTCTTATGTTGGATATTGGTGAGCACCTGTTTGTAGATGTTGGATTCTCGTATGCTCTCCATCCCATGTGAGAAGATCGAACTCACGTCCCCATGTGGAGCCATATGTTGACCGCCTCTTCAACTAGGGGGTCAAATCCATGTATCATGAAGATATGCATCAACAGATGCAAACATGTCGAGGACTTTTTGGTTCTACAGGGAATTTTTTTTGCTCTAGCACATAGTTTTGTAAGTGGGATTACCGCACCCCCACGTGGGTTTATAATGTAATAGGTCTACATGGATCATGTTAGGTCGATTTTCTTCATTAGAAGAGTTCCTTTTGCTAAGTGTTTTTTATCCTCAGGAGGTTAATGTGGCCTAACCAACCGGGTTAATCTCCCTTGAGTTTTTTCACTCCCACCAAATAAATCCTCCAAAGTGGTGAAAGGTGTTCTAGTGAAGGAATTCCTAGGTAGCTAGTGTTTAGGAATGATGTAAATGACCATGTAATACAACACGCAAAATTTCGCGGAATTCCGTCAAGTATAGCTAGGTTTTTTTTAAGGTTCTGAATTAATTAATTGATTAATTAATTAATTAATTCTGGGTATTTAATGTAAAACTTAGGTCCTGTGATATTTAATAGGGGTATTTGTACTCAAAAGAAATCTAATGACACCCCCTAAACCCATGGACCAAGTTTCAACTTAGTCGGACAAGTCGTGCTAGAGATTTTGTCCACTTAGGAGTTTTTCGGAAAATGGCGGTTTTAATTGCCAAACCCAGAACATGGGAAAATGTAATTTTGGTAATAATGGTCCAAATTGAGTGAAGTAAGTGGAAAATAATGATGAGAAGAACCCATAACCTATCCCTAACCATTACTTACCCTTTATTACCAACCTTTTAATTTATTTCCCACTTAATGGGTATGTAAACCCTTTCCCGACGTGAGCATGTAATAGTTTATTAATTGATATAATAATACATGTTAAGTGAGTTATGGGCCCCTCCTCATGAAGAGCGCCCTTCCTCTCCCATCCACCTCCCCATTTGGAGTGTGTCCCACACACACTCTTCCACTCACACTAACCTCATGTACCTCCCTCACGTCCCTACTCCCACATAATTTGGAAACTCATTTTATGAATGGTGTGTGGGTCCCATATTTCCTCCCATACGTTCCTTTCCTCACACTCCATCACCTTAACTCACACTCTCCCTTTGGAAACTTATGTCCCCCTTTAGTAAGTGTGTCTCCCTACCTACATGGGTTTTGGAAACTCTCGTAACTTAAGGCATGGGTCCCTTTATCCCCTCATGCACCATCCTTTCCTCTTCCACTCACGTGCCTTTTGGGAGTGCGTCTCACACACTCTTTCCACACTCCAGATCATGCCATCCCATACCCCCACGTATTTCCTTCTTAGCTCACGCTTTATCCTTGGTCCTTTCTGGAATGCCTCACGTGGAGAAGGAAACATCACATTTCAAAGCATGAAGTTTCTCCTTTAAGGCATGTGTGGGTCTCCTCTTAGCTCATGCATTTCCCTTCCTTTGCTTTCTCCCCATCCACTTTACCTTCTTGCCATTTCCAATCACCCTAAAAGCTTGGTTTCTCATTGGCTGTTTTCCCCTGTGAGTTGTTTTGTCCCTTGGATCTTTGACAAGTGTTGAAGATCCAAGAGGGGTATTTTGGGATTCTCAAGCTATTTAAGAGACCCCTCACTCCCTCACTCTTCACCTTTCATTATTGTACTGTTATGCTACCATTTTCTCACTATCTCATTCTCTTCCTCTCTCATAATTATTGTCACTTCTCTTCATTGGTGTGGCTATTGAAGAACAACTAGCAATTAGTTGCTACAACTTCTTCCATTTGGATAATAAAAGGAAATGCTTTGGAGGATACATGAATCTCAAGAGTAGTCTAGGCTCATTATATGCATATGAGGTGAAATCGTTTTGTTTTAGATATTTGTGTGATTATAGGTAGATTGTTGGGTAAATTATTTTACTTAACTAAGTTTAGTGATTGTATAATTGCTAACTTATTTGATCTGCATGTACTAATGATTAAAAGTAGTTTTGATTATTAATATATGCCTTCATTATCTATATTAGTCTCACATTCCGTTTAAGCTTTGCAGGACACTTCAAGGAGAGGATATTGGGATAAGTCCAAGAACATATTTACCTTTACTTCTCACATACACTCCAAGTTATTTATGATATTGTTCACCTTCTCTCATTCTTCATTTCAGTAGCTAACATGCTTAGATAGGTCACCTAAAATAATTTAATTTTATGGTTCTCGTATGCACGAAATCTTTGCCTAAAAACAAATATTTCATAACATTTTTTGAGTATGTTTCAGCTCAAATCAGCAAGCAATAGCTTGCTGATTTTTGTAGGTTCTTACCAGGACAAGAGGGCATGATGCCCAAATCACATGCACAACACACCCTCCAAACAATTCCTCTCACCGGGTAATGTTTTCTTCTTCCAATGTACTCTAAAATACTATAAACGCAAGCCCGAAGGAGTTGTACCCAAGCGTCTTTCTTTCCTTTCAGTCTTTACTTTGCAAGCTTAGCTAGATTAGTCGTGACTTCTTCATGCATGCTTAACTTAAAATAATCTAGAGTAGATCTCATAACAGATGCTATTTTAGAGCCCGAGGTGGCTTATATTAGATCGTAATTTTTCGTTGCATGCAAGTTCAGTTTATCCAATCTTTATATTACACATGCGCATGCTAACATTGGTTTCATAAAGGCTCAATTAATCAACCTTTTACAATTCCACAAGTTACTTTCAATTCTCACACTTCACATTTGCAATATAATAACTAAGAACTCTCGTTAATTTTGGTTTGGGTCCCCAAGGCCTTTTCTGGAAACTAAAATTTAACTTGCAATCCATTGTCTAAAGGCATCAACCTTCTTATCTTTCAATTCTCAGTATTTTGGCAATTTCTTATTGAGCAAGATACAAGCACTCAATCACACTTCGCATATTTAGCTCATAGATCTAAAATTTATTAATTAGACTTAATAGGACACCTTAACTCACCATATTCGCCACTTAAAAACTGGGGTTTGAGGAAAGCCATGGAAATTTTCCGGAGTACTCGGCCTTAGGGTTGACCTGTGAAGCTAGGGTAGGCCTCGTTGCCTCACTTCTTGAGCATACAACAACCACTTGGTAATAGGGGGAGGAGATTTTTGGGTTGACACCTAGATAGGGCTAAAATTAATCCCACACTTAACCAGTTAATTCAATTTTCAGTCTACAACACCAAGCAATACAGTTACATACTTGCAAGCTCACTGGTCTCACTGTCATATGCAAGTTAATTATTCTGTTGTAGAATAAACATCTAAGTGTTTATATCTTTGTCATATGGAACTTTACATTTGCAAGATTTCATCTATTTTGTTCCTTTATCTCGTGGTGTGATCCTTCAAGAAGTGTGCAACCACCTGGAGGCATTCTCTTGATTGGGTCTTGAGTGAGTTGTGTCTCTTGGCCATTGAAAAGCAGTCCAACGGAGCTCTATCTGTTGTGAGCATGCTTGGCTTCATGTGTTGATTTCTTTATCTTATGTATCTTTAATTGTTGCACATGTGAGCAAAATTGTGAGTATAATGTATATCTTGTATCTAGTCTTAATCTGTATATCTGATATATTCTTTGTGTCTAGTTGTATCTATCTTTTTGAAATACTTTGTGACTTATCTTGTAACAAACACCCCCTTAACTTAGTTGACGCCATTGCCCAATCTTAGGCACTAGTCTTAGTTGCCCTAGGAAAAGGTCTGACTCTCATACTTAGATAGTTGCATCTTGCATTTGCTAATTTACATCTTAGGCTAGATTCCCCCTGACCTTTTAACCAATTAAAACCAACTTCTAGAACATTAAAACTCTTAATATCATCTAGTAACTAGGGTCTACCCCCCTTGGCTTCCCTAGGAGTTAGCCTAGACAGAAGAGGTTCAAGTCAAAGTGACATCATGGACTTTGAACCTAGGCATTGTGCCTCCGAGGACACACTAAGTGAGCAGGACTTAGCTCACGTTTGCAAGTGTGTATAAGGATGAAAAAATATTTGGCACGGTTGCCAGGGATACGTCATTTATCCTCGGTCAAAACAACTTAACTTTTTCTTTTAGAAGTAAGCAATAATATACTTTAGTCCCTAAAAGTCTTTGAACTTGCATTGGTTGATTGCGTGTGTTTCCTTTCCAGGTGTCGACTCCAATGAACAAATCTGTCAAGTATACTACAAGGAGAAATCCTTGTGAGCTGCTTGAAATTCTTGGAGAAGAAGCACTCACTGGTATCCAATTCTTGTTCCAACTTAATAATTTAACTTGCATTCCTTCTTGTTTTTACTTTGTTTGATGCTCGTGTTTGTTTCATAAACTTGGTCATCTGGCGACTCCACTTTAAAAATAATTTTACAAAGTATTCTTCAAGAAGGAACTCACGGTTTGTTTTCTTCATCCTTGAACTTGCAAAGGTTTTTGGATGAAGTTAGCATGCTTCCCTTCTTGTCGGATCCTTAATAATTTTGGGTCCTAGTCCTTTTCTTTAGGCTTTTGTTTAAATATCTAGTTAGAAATGGATGGTTTTTTTGATCCTATTGATTTTTTAGGAATTGTTGGTTACCCTCATGATATATCTGAAGATGTTATTGATAACATTCCTGAATTTTATGATCATGGTCATGTCGGTGCTCACATCTGGGCTTTCACTAAGTGTATCGAGAGATGGTGTGATCCGCCTATTTATGAAGATGTTCTAATGCAATTATTTGTCTTTACTCTTTGTAGTGACCGAGCAAATGATTGGTTTCATCACTCACCCGATAAGACATTCAAGACCATACGAGATTTGTTACATGCCATCTTGAATCTGTTTGGGCGTAGTCAACATGAAATTCACAATGAATTGGTTCATAGTTTTATGGAAACATGGAGGAGGAAAGATCTTCCAAATATAAAAATGACCAGTTCATACATAGAGGTTGATGCTCCATCAAATCCCATTGAGGAGTTTAAAGAAATAATTCAGAACATCCAAGTTTCCTAGGAAGAACAATGTGAAACCATGAATGAAAAACTTACGGCCATAGAAGATAAATTGGAGGTCATGGAAGATGACTTTACAGAAGCTTATATTGAATATCCGGACCCCCTTGAGCTTGAGATTGACAGAGAAAAATATGAGGAAGTTCATGGGGAAATTTTGGATGAATACATGGATGAGTCAGTCATTTACTTTGAGGAGGTAAAGGAATTTGAGTTTAAAAATGTTGAGTATCTGGATAATTCAAGTCCCCACCCTCCTCCCATTGAACCAATCTCTTTGGAGGAGAACCTTGGCAACCTTGAGGAAAACAATATAATGGTTCCATTGACATGTTTATTTCCGACCTCTCAGCCAAAAGAGGAATTTGTACAAAACTGTGGGAAAATGGAGGGCAACTATGGTTTATCGATAACATATCATTATGAGCATTGGTTGGCCTCCCACCTTGATAGTCATGAGCAACAAAGTATTCAAAGTTTACATGGATTGTCATATTCCAGTGTTTGGTTGAAGGAAGGAAGGAACATGAAGTTTGGTTGGTTCTTCAACACAAAAAGTTCCAAGTTGATAAAACTTGGGGGGGGGATCTTCTATGAGTCATCCTGGACAAGGATGTTTCAGACACTTATGGCTTCACTCCATCTAGTGCATGGACAGTTGTAACGTATCTCTAACCCTCCTTTTGTATTTCAATTTTGTATTCTTTTATTTATTATGTGATTATGTACTTAGATGTATTTTTGTATCATAGTTTCATTTTTATAGATTCTGTACAATAGTTATTTCATTATGTAAATATCGTTTATATCATTTATTTTATTTATTCGATATATATGTATGCTTATGTTGGATATTGGTGAGCACTTGTTTGTAGATGCTGGATTCTCATATGCTCTCCATCCCATGTGAGAAGTTCAAATAGACATCCCCATGTGGAGCCAGATGTTGACCGCCTCTTCAACTAGGGGGTCAACTCCATGTATCATGAAGATATGCATCAACAGATGCAAACATGTCGAAGATTTTTTGGTTCTACCGAGCATTTTTTTGGTCCAGCACACAGTTTTGTAAGAGGGATTATCGCACCCCTGCGCAGGTTTATAATGTAATATGTCTACATGGATGATGTTAGGTCAATTTCCTTAGGGTTTCTTCATTAGGAGAGTTCCTTTCGCTGAGTGTTTTTTATCCTTAGGAGGTTAATGTGGCCTAACCAGCCGGGTTAATCTCCCTTGAGTTTTTTCACTCCCACCCTATAAATCCTCCAAAGTGGTGAAAGGAGTTATAGTGAAGTAATTCCTAGGTATATAGTGTTTAGGAATGATTTAAATGACCATGTAATATAGCACGCGAAATTTCGCGGAATTCCGTCAAGTATAGCTAGGTTTTTTTTAAGGTTCTGAATTAATTAATTGATTAATTAATTAATTAATTCTGGGTATTTAATGTAAAACTTAGGTCCTGTGATATTTAATAGGGGTATTTGTACTCAAACGAAAGCTAATGACACCCCCTAAACCCATGGACCAAGTTTCAACTTAGTCGGACAAGTCGTGCTAGGGATTTTGTCCACTTAGGAGTTTTTCGGAAAATGGCGGTTTTAATTGCCAAACCCAGAACAAGGGAAAATGTAATTTTGGTAATAATGGTCCAAATTGAGTGAAGTAAGTGGAAAATAATGATGAGAAGAACCCATAACCTATCCCTAACCATTACTTACCCTTTATTACCAACCTTTTAATTTATTTCCCACTTAATGGGTATGTACACCCTTTCCCGACGTGAGCATGTAATAGTTTATTAATTGATATAATAATACATGTTAAGTGAGTTATGGGCCCCTCCTCATGAGGTGCACCCTTCCTCTCCCATCCACCTCCCCATTTGGAGTGTGTCCCACACACACTCTTCCACTCACACTAACCTCACGTACCTCCCTCACGTCCCCACTCCCACGTAATTTGGAAACTGATTTTATGAATGGGGCATGGGTTCCATCTTTCCTCCCATACATTCCTTTCCTCACACTCCATCACATTAACTCACGCTCTCCCCTTGGAAACTTATGTCCCCCTTTAGCAAGTGCGGCTCCCTTCCTACCTGGGTTTTGGAAACTCTCGTAACTTAAGGCATGGGTCCCTTTATCCCCTCATGCACAATCCTTTCTTCTTCCACTCACGTGCCTTTTGGGAGTGTGTCTCAAACACTCTTTCGACACTCCAGATCATGCCATCCCATACCCCCACGTATTTCCTTCTTAGCTCATGCTTTATCCTTGTTCCTTTTTGGAATGTCTGACGTGGAGAAGGAAACATCACATTTCAAAGCATGAAGTTTCTCCTTTAAGGCATGCATGGGTCTCCTCTTAGCTCATATGTTTCCCTTCCTTTGCTTTCTCCCCATCCACTTCAGCTTCTTGCCATTTCCCATCACCCTAAAAGATTGGTTTCTCATTGGCTTCTTTCCCCTGTGATTTGTTTTGTCCCTTGGATCTTTGACAAGTGTTGAAGATACAAGAGGGGTCTTTTGGGCTTCTCAAGCTATTTAAGAGACCCCTCACTCCCTCATTCTTCACCTTTCATTATTGTACTGCTATGCTACCATTTTCTCACTATCTCATTCTCTTCCTCTCTCATCATTATTGTCACTTCTCTTCATTGGTGTGGCTATTGAAGAACTTGTAGCAATTAGTTGCTACAAATTCTTCCATTTGGATAATAAAAGGAAATGCTTTGGAGGATACATGGATCTCAAGAGTAGTCTGGGCTTGTTATATGCATATGAGGGGAAATCATTTTGTTTCAGATATTTGTGTGATTATAGGTAGATTGTTGGGTAAAGTATTTTACTTAACTAAGTTTAGTGATTGTATAATTGCTAACTTATTTGATCTGCCAGTACTAATGATTAAAAGTAGTTTTGATTATTAATATATGCCTTCATTATCTATCTTAGTCTCACATTCTGTTTAAGCTTTGCAGGACACTTCAAGGAGAGGATATTGGGATAAGTCCAAGCACAAAATTACCTTTACTTCTCACATACACTCCAAGTTATTTCTGATATTGTTCACCTTCTCTCATTCTTCATTTTGGTAGCTAACATGCTTAGATAGGTCACCTAAAATCATTTAATTTTCTGGTTCTCGTATGCACGAAATCTTTGCCTAAAAACAAAGATTTCATAACATTTTCTGAGTGTGTTGCAACTCAAATCAACAAGCAATAGCTTGCTGATTTTTGGATTTTCTTACCAGGACAAGAGGGCATGCTACCCAAATCACATCCACAACACACCCTCCAAACAACTCCTCTCACTGGGTAACATTTTCTTCTTCCAATCTACTCTAAAATACTGTAAACACAACCTCGAAGAAGTTGTACCCAAGCGATTTGCTTTCCTTTCAGTCTTTACTTTGCAAGATTAGAGCCCGTGATGGCTTAGATTAGATTGTTATTTTTCGTTGCATGCAAGTTCAGTTTATCTAATCTTTATATTACACATGCGCATGCTAACATTGGTTTCATAAAGGCTCAATTAATCAACCTTTTACAATTCCGCAAGTTACTTTCAGTTCTCAAACTTCACATTTGCAATATAATAACTAAGAACTCTCATTAATTCTAGTTTGGGTCCCCAAGGCCTTTTCCAAAAACTAAAATTTAACTTGTAATCCATTTTCTAAAGGCATCAACCTTCTTATCTTTCAATTTTCAGTATTTCGGCAATTTCTTGTTGAGCAAGCTACAAGCACTCAATCACACTTCGCATATTTAGCTCATAGATCTAAAATTTTATTAATTATATTTAATAGGACACCTTAACTCACCATCTTCACCACTTAAAAACTGGGGTTTGAGGAAAGCCACAAAAATTTTCCGGAGTACTCGGCCTTAGGGTTGACCTGTGAAGCTAGGGTAGGCCTTGTTGCCTCACTTCTTGAGCATCCAACAACCACTTGGTAATAGGGGAAGGAGAGTTTTGGGTTGACACCTAGATAGGGATAAAATAAATCCCACACTTAACCACTTAATTCAATATTCAATCTACAACACCAAGCAATATAGTTACATACTTGCAAGCTCACTGGTCTCACTGTCATATGCAAGTTAATTTATCTATTGTAGAATAAACATCTAAGTGGTTATATCTTTGTCATCTGGAACTTTACATTTGCAAGATTTCATCTATTTTGTTCCTTTATCTCATGGTGTGATCCTTCAAGAAGTGCGCATCCACCTGGAGGCATTCTCTTGATTGGGTCTTGAGTGAGTTGCGTCTCTTAGCCATTGAAAAGCAGTCCAACGGAGCTCTATCTATTGTGAGCATGCTTGGATTCATGTGTTGATTTCTTTATCTTATGTATCTTTAATTGTTGCACATGCGAGCAAACTTGTGAGTTTATTGTATATCTTGTATCTAGTCTTAATTTGTATATCTGATATATTCTTTGTGTCTAGTTGTATCTAGCTTTTTGAAATACTTTGTGACTTATCTTGTAACAAACACCCCCTTAACTTAGTTGACCCCATTGCCCAATCGTAGGCACTAGTCTTAGTTTCCCTAGGAAAAGGTCTGACTCTCATACTTAGATAGTTGCATCTTACATTTTGCTGATTGACATCTTAGGCTAGATTCTCCTTGACCTTTTAACCAATTAAAACCAACTCCTAGAACATTAAAACTCTTAGTCTCATCTAGTAACTAGGGTCTACCCCCCTTGGCTTCCCTAGGAGTTAGCCTAGACGAAAGAGGTTCAAGTCAAAGTGACAGCGTGGACTTTGAACCTAGGCATTGTGTCTCCGAGGACACACTAAGTGAGCAGGACTTAGATCATGTTTGCAAGTGTGTATAAGGATGGCAACAGAGTCCACGCTCATGACCTTGTATTCTCATGGGGGATGACACTCCAGTTGCAGTAGCAGGAGAAGGGAGAGTGGAACTCCACAATGGCATTTTTGAGAATGTTCTACATGTTGCAAATCTTTCTATGAATCTGCTCTCAGTTTATCAAATCACTCAGAAAGGTAAAAAGGTTGAATTTACATCAGATTCGGTTTCAGTAATTGACATGCATGAAAATTCCATCATTGCAATTGGTGAGGTGGATCACAAGTCAAGGTTGTATAAATTCAATAAGTTTTCTAACGATGACTGTTCTATTCTACTTACACATAAGGATACTAATTTGCATGCACCTCCGGTGCAACATGCATATACTCTTGTTCTTTCATCAGTTTTAGACATCAGAGATGATTCCATACACTCAAATTATATACATGGAAATAAGCAGGTAGTAGAGCCAGATGAGAATCTAGTTTCGAAGCTTCAGTAGATTCCCAAGAAGGCACAAACCACACTTCATCTAGCAGGGAATCCATTGGATTCCAGGAGGACTCGATCTTAGCATGAGGATTCTTCTCATGTGTTTTCAGTTTCAAAACCTGCGATGCCCATGCATTGCTATATGGTTCAAGATATTGATCCATAGAGCTACAATAGAGTTGTGGGATATCCATTATGGCAAGTAACCGTGCAAAAGGAGTATGACTCACTGCTACAGAACTAGACTTGGAATCTGGTTCCACTTCCACCACAAAGGAATATTTTCAGGTGCAGATGGGTCTATAGGATCAAAAGGTACAAGGCTTGACAGGTTTCTAAAGGACTTGTGGGCATTGAGGCAGACCCAAGGTTCAATGCACCAAGAACGCACCAACAAAACCCTAACTATCGACCCTTTTGGCAACACCTGCAAAGCAGATGAAGTCTCACTAGAGGTATAGGCAGGGGTGGTTGCAGGACTTAGATGTTTGCAACCTTAGGTGGGACACATATATGTGATTCTAACACTTAACAAAGCACTCAACAGTTAGCATTCATCAATATCCAGTCATAGTTACAACGCAGTTAAACCATAATTATAGAACATCGCAGTATTCAACCAGATCTAGCATCTAGCATATTCAAGCACTAAGAATGTGTACATAAGTCAGATCTAACATCCATCCATATCATTAAGCACTAAGCATCAACATATCATTCATCTATATTAAAGCACTAAGCAGATAAAAACATAAACACATTAATACATCTCACAAAGCATAACAACACAACATGTGCGTGGTTCACCCCCACCCTGGGGCTACATCCACCAACTCTTTTCTTTTTTATTATCTTTGGTTAAGCTTCTTACAGGAACATAGCATCCAATTTCCTCTCCGCATAAGACATGAGATCTGCGTGCACTCCGCTAGATCCTCCTTCTTCTAGCTACGGTACAACACCAAGCCTTCACACAGTCTCTTACAGTTACTTGCAATAGCTTTGCAAGCCTCACTAAGTATGCACAAAGCACTTACAACTCTTGATCACATAGATCCAACTCTAACACTTAGCACACCGGCCTACTAGGTCTTTTTCGGTCTCCGATCTCTTTCTTACATTGCCTAACTACTTATTTATACATTTCAAAATAGGCCTAAACATGGGTAAACCCATGGGCCAACATCCCATACCCATTACATAATCCCGAATCCCAAAAAGGGCCCTAAAAGGGGCCATGATCCCACGATCTCCACTTCATCATGTGCTCCACCTTCGATATCCTATCGAAGTTAGGTCAAACATGACCAAGAATCCACAAAACTTGGTCAAGGGCCAACATGCCCCCAACACTCACCTGTGACTTGTCCCAAGTCACTCTGATCTGACTAGTTCTGCTTAAAAAGCCTCGATCTTGGCTTGAGCTGCTTCGACTTGTTGTTGTGCCATGACCTCCTATTCAATGAACTCTTGTATGACGGTTTCGTTGAGAGGTCCCTCTAGGCACTGTTCTGCTGTAGTAATGACTTGCTCCAGTTCCGATCCTCTACCTTCGATCTCTGTGAACATTTGGTAAGCCTCATCCTGTACAAGTTGGAGCCTCTGAGTTACTTCCATAACTACGCTCTGAATAGTGTGGAATTGTTGCTGGGTAGTGCGTTTCTCTTGGGGTCTCTTCATTCTTTCCACAACTGGGGCTTCAATTGTGCCTGTATTGTATCTGCTTGTGGCTTCTCTTCCTATAGATGTGAGTCCAGTGCCTTCAATTATTGATTCTGAGTGAGTCACTGATATGTCTGGGCACTGCGATAACTCAATTGCTTGCATTCCATGGTAAGGGATTTGATTCTTTCAACTGCTCCATGAGCAATTGTTTCTCTTTGATCCCTTACATCCTGCGGGATGTCGGGCATGGTGCAAAGCTCTAAGTCTGATATTCATTGTTGTAACTGCTGGATAGCTTCTGCGAGCTTCTCTACTTGGTACATGACTTGGTATTCTTTCTGTGTTTCTAATCCTATCACAGAGTGGATGGCTCTGTTGACTACTTCTTTCACTTCGAGTTGCTCTGCAAGAAATTGTTCTTTTTCTTGTTGAATTTGGGCTTTCTCTTCTTCAATTTTTTTTTGGAGAGAAACCTTCATGTTTTGCAAATCTACGTTGTTTTACGATTACACCTTGCACTTGGTTCAAGGCCTGCGTGGCTTGTTCTGTTTCTTCTTGAGCACGACGAAGGAGATCTTCGACCGCATTAGCTAGTCAACGTAGTTTGGCTGGCTCATCTCCCAACTCTGGTTCTCCTGATGGTGGGGGCGCAGTGGAAACTGTACAGCTGGACTGAAGTGGCTGCTATACCCCTCGAAATTTGACCTTAATTATGTCGTACATTTCCTCCTATTTAGCTTCTTGTTTCTCCATGATTTCCAGTGAAGCGTAATTTAGGGCTGCTATGATGAAGTCAAAATCATCGGTAGTGAGAACAATCTTCATCTTGGTCATGGTGGATTTTGATTTCTTCCGGGAAGAAGGTTTTAGGGGAGAAACCTTCCTCTTCTTTAGGGGGTCAACCTTGTCTCTGGGTGGTGTTACTTCACCTGGGTTCTGTTCAGTTCCTTTACCATTTATTTCTTCTACTTCTTCATCACCCCCTCGATCAGGTGATACTGAAGCAATCTTTCCTGAGGCACTGCTTAAATCTTGGACCTCTTCAGTCTTCTTTGTTCTGTTGGGTTTGGGTGTAACATGTTCTTTCTGCGTGGTTTCTAGGCTGTCAAGGTTAGACATCTCTGTAGAGTTTGCTGGAATAAGGAGGTCCGCTGACCAGTCCTTAGTGATCTCCTCAAGGTCCTCTTCTGTGAGTTTGTAGCACGACTGAAGTTGCTCCTTATGTTCATAGGCTCATGTTGTAAGGTATATGAAGTGTCGATCTACACATAACTTCATTAGGGGTCAGAACCTCTGTAGGGTGTTTGGAGTCATGTGAGGTTCAACTTCGATGGATCTCTTTAGCTTAAGGTATTAAGTGTGAAAACGATGTTTGACTACCATTGTTTGTTCATATCACTTGAGTACCAGAGTGTGGTGAAATTCGTAGAAAGCGGATCGAATGGTTCAATATTTGGGAAGGTTGCACCTTCTGACATATCCTAGACAACAAAGGCGACGAGGATTTGGAGCCAGCTAAAATGAAATTCGTAGCCCTGATCCTATGCTTCGCGACAATCTATCTCTAGCTGATTAACTAGGTACTTCTCCCAATTCATATTTAGGCCTTCCACGCACTTTCCTGCAAGGTGAACGACAAATCTTGTGACATGCGTAGGTCTGTTTTGCTTTACTAAATTTTCAACTATGATATAGCAGGCTAGGCATACTTCACCATTATGGATGGAGGCTACCTTGTAGTATTGCATCCCCTTTTCAACATCACCATATGTATCCTTGATATTCTGTGCTAGTGTGCGATCTATGGATTTTCTTGGATAGAACTCCCGTGGGTCGGGTCCTTGCATACTTAATCCCGTGATCCTATGGATCAATGTTGGATTGACTATGATACGACGATATAGCCATATGTAGCCACCATGGTAACATGAAAGCAATACCTTGACACAGGAGTTGACTTCCTGGTGCCTTATGAAGTGTGGGATTTTCATTACGTTTAACAGTGTTGACTGCATGAGGTTCATAGTCCACAGTTGGGGAATTATCTTTGATTTCTTCCCCTTCATCTTCGTCAGGTATTTATACGGGGTGAGCATACTATAGTTCTTGCGATCTCCGAGGTTGAAGTCACTGAACTTCAACGCTGCGATCTTGTCCTGCTATGCTTGAACTGTGCATATCCCCTTCGGGAGGTATGCAGTAATCATGGAGTACTCAAAGTATATTGGCACACTATCTCGACTCACCATGCTAGCCAGAGGCAGGACTTAGTTGGGAAATATGGTCAGGATCAGCTTCACATTGGCTAGGTCATCTTTGTGTTTGGTTCTCTTTTCTGCTGATGGTCAGGATGGTCTGAATCTGTGAGCAGTCAACAGAGAGGCTTTCACTCCTCTCATCGAGGATGCTTGTACACCCATAGACATCACTCTTTCAGACATGAATATCTCAGTCATGATTTCAATGAGCAATTCCTTCGCAGGTTCTTCGAATGCACTAAGTTCTTCGGACATACATGCCCGTGGTTGGATATCTCGGGTTCTAAGAGTAACTGCTCAATGAAATGGGATAAATGGAAATAACACAATGATCACTATGATAAATAAACTATGATGTGGGATTAGATAGTCACAGTTGGCAGAAGTGTTCTAGTTGCATGGCGTGACAGGATAAATAGATAACTTGGCAACAGATCTCTTGCAACGGGTGAGAATCCTTCATTAACTCAGTTTTGTCTGTTATGGTGCAGTCCTAATGGTCTAGTGGTGAGATTTCTGAACATAAATTCCTTTCTACCCATTTGGGCCGTCAGTCTAATGGTTATACTATTTCCAATGTCTATTGCTTCACCATGACGAAGTGCCATGTCACGCAGTTATGATATCCCAACAAAGTTCCAATTTTTCAATTTTTCCTTTTGCGAAGTTTCCTTTGGAACCTTCTGTAACTTTTCGATCTTAGCTCTCTTCTTACTTAGTTTTCTAGCCTTCTTTCCAGTGAGCTTCATCTCAGAATTCCTTTTTCCATTCTAATTCTTGTCTTCTTTCAGCAGAGTAACTTCACACTGGTGAGATTCTTTCCTAGAAATCAGGGGTAATACTTCATCTATATCTGGAGTAGGTATTTCAGTCTTCTGTGGGTCTTCTAGTGTTATTGCAATTTCGACATCCAAGTCTTTGGTCTTAAGCAGCTTCGATTTGTTCTCCAGTTCTTTAATCAAGTGTGAAATCCTCATAGTCATGAAATCTTTCAACTCTTTCTTCTTTTGTTCTAAGATTTCTTCTTCTTTCCTTCTGGCCTGATCTCGTTCAATCCAAGGTTTCCATAGTAACATAGCAAAAGAAGCGTTGTTCTCAATAAATTTAACAACTTCAAATTCTTCCTCTATCGAAGTTCCATGGGCACTCATAGATATATGGTTAATTCTTCCACATACGTTTATAAAGTTTCCTCTGAATAATCCTATTCCTCCCAATGAAGGAATCATAGCAGGCTCCCATAAAATTTCCCAAGTTCTTTCTGTCATGATGTTCACCTGTGTTTCCTCATCCATAACACAATCAATGTCGAAGTCTCCTATTCTTTCTTCAATGCACTCTTTTTCTTTGAAGATCTCTGATAAGCTGATATGTTGGTGGTCATTCAGGGTTTCTTTCATCTGTAGCAATACTTTTTCTGATTCTTTCTAGGGTTCTGCCATGGTTTCAGTTGCTTGACCTTTCTCATGGTCTTCTTGTCTCATATTTATCCTTTCGACCTTAGCAATAATTCTAGGGAAATCTAAAACTTCAAGGTCCATATCTTTGCAATAGGGGTAACTAGGTATTCTACTAGGGAATTCCTTAGCCAAATGTCCTGGTCAACTGACAGTCTTTCTTCAACAACTTCTCCATAGGTGTTGTAATTTGGGCGTATCCTTTAATGAATTTTCTAGAACAGGGGCAGACCTAAGGTTCACTCCAAGAGAACACCAACAAGCCCTAACTACTGAACCTTTCGGCAACACCTGTGAAGCAGATGTAGTCTCACCCGAAGTAGCTATGGGGGGGTTGCAGGACAGAGGTGTCTACAACTAGGGGAATATGAGGTGGATCTTAACACAAGACAACACAATATACCTAGCTCACTTATCACTAAAATCTACTCCACATTCTATATATATCTGATCTAATAAAATAATGCAATAATAGTATATCAAAGACAAAGATAAAGCATCAATCATACACACATAACACCAGATATACATGGTTCACCCTCTCCCTAGGGCTACGTCCACAGAACTGTGCTTATGATATATTAAGGTAAACATTATAGTTCTTGTCTATGCTCTCTGCTATCATATATTCTTCTTCTTCTCTCTTTCTCTCCCCATCCTGTGCACCCAGCTGCAGGAATTGATCTTCACACCCAACTGGAGATCTTATAATGCCAAAAGGCTCTTACTCTCAGCACTTCTCTCACTCACAATAAAATATTCTCTCAATGAACAACAATCAATAACAATTCTCATCAACAGTACCAACAAGACCTAGGTCCTCTCGACCTCTATTTATACAATATAGTCCCTCATCGGCAGCCTTAGGTTGATACCTAGGTGTTAAAACCCTAGATATACAAACCCTAGGTGTCTAAAACCCTAGGTCAACTTGAACCTCTTTTCTTGGGCTTCACCAACCTATATCTCCTTTCTTCTCGCATGGTGCTAACGGTGGCTTTTCCCGTTATCTGAGTTGTCCTCGATCTATATACCTTGCTTATCTATCATCCCTGATCTCCTCATCCAACGACTAAATTTCTTGGGCTTCGCTCCTTCTTTTCTCATCTTTTTCTTACTTCGACCCAGTAACAGTCATTGTGTCTCCCGCGAAGTTTTCTTTTCACCCTTTATTCCTTGTTCGTATCTTCCTTCCATAACCAAGGGACAACATTCCCCCAACACTCACCTATGACTCATCCCGAGGCACTTTGGATCCGATCCTTCTGTTTTTCTTTGGTTTTGGACTGCATAGTGCAGCCTTTACTTTCTACTTTATGCCTCCTCTTCCTCCTTGTGAAAACTGTCTTTTCCGTGTCTGGTACCCAATTTCAACTGCACCTAATACCTAGACCCTTTTCCTCTTGTTTTTATTGAGAGCTGCAAGGTAGCTGGTTATCATAGTACAACTTCAGCTGACTCCCATTTACTGACCCTTCCTTCCATTCTCCGTTCAGCATCTTCAGCTGTGCAACTTCTCCTTCTGTAACATAGGCTTTCTCATATGGTCCAAGCCAATGCGTTCTGAACTTCCATGGGTGTTTTATAAACTTATTGTCATACACTAGTACTAATTCACCTTTCTTGAATGCCTTCTTCTTGATGTGCCTGTCATGGTAGGCCTTCTCTTTGTCCTTTTGAACATGCTGATGAAATCCTACAATAAATCTCTCTTCTTCCAGTTCAACCAACTGTGCAAGCCTCTCTTGAACAACTCCAGTGTCATCCATATCTGTAAAGGCAACAATTCTTAAGCGTGGCACCAGGTATTCCATTGGGAGAACAACTTCAATACCATAGACTAACTTAAAAGGGGTCTGCATGGTCAGTTTCTTGCAAGTGGTTCTATAGGCCCAAAGTACTATAGGTACTCTTAAATCCCAATCATCCCTGTTCACATTGCAAATCGTTTTCAGTGATATCTCCAAGATTTTGTTGAATTCTTCGACTTTTCCATTTTCTTAAGGATTATAAGGTGTGCTCTTCTGATGGTAGATGGTAGAATCCTCAGTCAATGATTCAACTGTCTAATTGATGAAGTGTGTGCCTTGGTCACTCATAAGGATCTTGGGGCATCCAAACATGGTTATATTTCATCAAATATAAATCGTGCATTTGTAGTTGCACTACAATCCTTGATTTCTCTAGCTTTGGCCCATCTGGTTAAGTATTTAGTCACAGTAATGATATACCTTGCTCTTGTGCGCTTCCTTGGTGGGTTGATAGATCTCACGAAGTCAATGGCCCATTTTTTGAATGCTTGTAGGTTCATCTATGGTGCTAATGAAATTTCATCTCTTCTGGATGGTCTCCCAACTCTCTGGCACACATTAGAGGCTCTAACATAATCCTTAGCATCTCTGTGTACAGTAGGCCACCAAAGGCCAACTCGTAGAACCTTTTGTGAAGTTACTTTCCCTACATAATGTCATCCTGTGATGCCTTCATGAGCTTCTGTGAGGATCAATGGGCATTTTGCCTCCATAACACATCTTCTTAGTATCTCATCAAGTCCCATCTTTTATAGATGACCCGCTATTAGTGAAAAGTCTGCAACATGCACTACTAGTTGTTTCTTCTAGGGAATTATATACTCACTAGGTGCCATGCCTGTTGACAGGAACTAGACTATTTCTGCGAAGTGGCCATTGAACTGCTTGATGGTGAGAAAATGTGCATCTGACAGTGTATCCTATAGACTGGTGGGTTCTTCTCCATGTTTCGACCTCAAAAAGTGGTCAGGGCCCTTGTTCATTCTTCCTGGCTTAACTATGATCTCAAAATCATATTCTTGAAACAACAGAAGCCATCTCCATATTTGCCCCCCCAATACTAGCTTGTTGACTAGGTACTTCTGTGCATAGTGATCTGTGAACATTTTAAAGTGTCCTCCCAATAAGTAGTGGAATTTTTTTTGCATTGCATACACCATGGCCAATCCTTCTCTCTCTGTGGTGGTGTAGTTAATTTCTGCTATGGATAACTTCTTGCTAGCAAAGGCTAACGGGTGATCGATGTCTCCTGATCCCGGTTTTGCTAACACATCTCCCAATGCAATGGATGATGCATCAACATGCACATGAAACTCTTTAGTCCAATCTAGGAAAACAAGAATGGGTGCAATAACCATGTTTTGTTTCAGTGTGTCGAAGCTCTGTTGACATTCTTTTGTCCAGCTACACTGACAATCTTTCTTCAACAACTTATCCATAGGTGTTGTAATCTAGGCGTATCCTTTAATGAATTTTCTAGCATAGGGGCAGACCTAAGGTTCACTCCAAGAGCACACCAAAAATCCCTAACCACTGGTCCTTTCGGCAACACCTGTGAAGTAGATGCAGTCTCACCCGAAGTAGCTATGGGGGGGTTGCAGGACAGAGGTGTCTACAACCAGGGGAATATAAAGTGGATCTTAACACAATACAACGCAGTATACCTATCTCACTTATCACTAAAATCTACTCCACATTCTATAGATCTGATCTAATACAATAATGAAATAACAATATATCAAAGACAAAGATAAAGCATCAATCATAGACACATAACACCAGATATACGTGGTTCACCCTCTCCCTAGGGCTACGTCCACATAACTGTGCTTATGATATATTAACGTAAATCTTACAGTTCTTATCTGTGCTCTCTTCTAGCTATTCTTCTTCTTCTTCTCTCTTTCTCTCCCCCTCCTGTGCACTCAGCTGGAGGACTTGATCTTCGCACCCAACTGTAGATCTTACAATGCCAGAAAGCTCTTACTCTCAACACTTCTCTCACTCAGAATACAATATTATCTCAATGAAAAACAATCAATAACAATGCTCAACAATAGTACTGACCCGACCTAGGTCCTCTCGACCTCTTTTTATATAATATAGTCCCTCATCGATAGCTTTAGGTCGATACCTAGGTGTCAAAACCCTAGATATACAAACCCTAGGTGTCTAAAACCCTAGGTCAACTTGAACCTCTTTTCCCGAGTTTCGCCAACCTGTCTCTCCTTTCTTCCCACACGGTGCTAATGGTGGCTTTTTCCACTAGCTGAGTTATCCTCGATCCATATACCTTGCTTATCTTTCATCCCTGATCTCATCATCCAACGACTAGCTTTCTTGGGCTTTGCTCCTTCTTTTATTCTCCTTTTCTTACTTCGACCCAATAACAGTCACTGTGTCTCCCGTGAAGTTATCTTTTCACCTTTTCTTCCTTGTTCTTCGCTTCCTTCCATAACCAAGGGCCAACACTTGCGCTCCACCTTCGACAGCTTGTCAAAGTCCAAAAATCAGGTCAAACATGACCAATAATCCTCAAAACTTGGTCAAGGGCCAACAAGACTTCATCAGATCCATAAATATTTATACATCTTCATGAAGACTTTCAGTGAGAAGAAGTTTTATAATTTGCGGGATCCTCTTGCAGTGAAGAATACAGTTTCCTAGTAACTGTCATTTTCTTCTTTTGATNTTCCCATGTGGTTTTCCCTCTTTCCTTATTTTTATTCAGTGTTCATTAGTTGCATTGTACATGAGTACCTAAAATGGCCTAGTAGCCGGGACTCATTTTTTACTCCATAGTGATGTTCAGGGGGAGTGTTGGAGAAATTTCTATTTTTGACACACTAGTTCAGTGGAAGTTAACTGACTAGTTCTATTTTTACCATCACTATTATACATGCATGCATTCCTAAGGAAGGGTAACTTCTTGATTTCTTTTCTTAATTATGGAATGTTTTTCCCTATATATGAGTGTATTCCACTCATTCATTGTATCATGTTGATCATGATCTATGTATCAATCATCAACTCATTGGAGTAGTGTGAATATATTTTCTCATTCTACCATATTGAATCTCTCTTCGTTTCTTGATAATATTTGTTTGTACTTTCTTTAGCTAGGTCTCCTGTGTGGGTTTACATGAAACACTGAAAGCGTGGCACTGTACGAATGACACATGGAACTGTACGGATTTTACACGTGGCAGTCCATACATGATGTGGCCCAATGACAGGATGATACATGGTAGTATGGATGATAGTTGGGCCGTACGGATGTTGACGTGGCAGGGTGAATGTCCAGTACGGATGTGACATGGCATGACAAATGGATATATGATAGATGATGTGGCAGGTGATAGGGCTGTATGAAAGCTGACGTGGAAACTGACTGTGTTGTACGACATGACATGGCAGGATGACTAGACGCTGACTGTGCCATTGACTGTGCTGGTATAGACCAATCACAAGATGACACATGGCCCAATCAGAGGGTACCACGTGGCACCTCGAATTTTTCCAATGATGGCTATGTCAAAAAAAATTGTTATAACCACACAAGTGATTCAAACCCGTGACCTCCTTGGGTGCTAGAGACTTCGAGGAAGCGAGCGGACCGACTGCACTACACGTGTTACTTGTTATGTATTTGGTCAAATTTAGTTTTAAGTTTTTTGTGGTGCGGTATAGGGGATAAGCCCCAATCGGCGAGGGCTAGCCCTGACTAACAAGAGGCTAGAGACCAGGAGCCAGGACTATGGATGGGGCATGTGGAGGCTTAGGGCGTAGCCATATGGCCAAGCCATAGGACCATGAGCCTATATCAGTGGGTCCAACAGCAGCCCGAGGCCATATGGAAGGCTGCTTGTGACCAGCATCCCGAGGATCGGGGGCTGCACTTGCATATTTTCCCAAATTTGTTGTTTTAAACCATATAACAAAATTGTTAATGATTTTAAGCCCGTTTTTGTTGGATTTTGGTCATTGTTGGGAGATCTGGAGCCCTTTTTGAGGCCATATATTGAGAGGAAGTTGGGAGGATGTTACCAAATTCAAATATATATAAAACAAAGGTTCTAGGAAGCCTTAGAGAGGTTCATAAGAGGATAAATGATATAGAATTGTGAAGCAAAAGCCATTTTTATGAAGGGAAGCCATTGAGGAGAGGAACTTTGAGGGCCAATTCCGAGAGCTTCGCTCAACCATTTTCATTGCTTTCAGTTGTGTTGGATTCTTGAGGTAAAAAAGAACACAACCATACCAATTTTTGATCAATTTGACACTTTTCAGATGTAATTTCGAAGCTTTTAAGAGAAATAAGAAAGCCACACCCACTAAGACAAAGGCCTAGAGACGTACGCGATCTTGCCAAACTCTGTTAACAACTTTGTTGTTATGGTTTACTGATTCTTTGTGCTTACATTCATATATGAATTTCTTATTATGTATGCCATGATATATCGTTAATTCTTCCTCTCTGCTCAATTCCTAAATGGTTAATGAAATCATTCTTTTAAAAATTAACCATAGTCTTCAAAAGATCATTTCAGATCATATCTCACGTGCACCATATGCAAGTAGAATATGAAAGAGACCCTTTGACTAGTAGACAATAATTAAAATTTCCTAAAAAGGTGAGGAAACCACCAATAGGGTCTTATGGAATCCAAGATATTGCATGAATCCCAATGTGTGAATAGATTTCTTGTCGTCAAACATAAGGGAAACCCCCCGGTCAATGATCGATTGAGAGATGTCATAGATTAGGTTCAAGGTCACCTAGCAATGATAAAAGTAGGCCTAGGGTGCAAGGTAGGAAAACAACTTCGTGTGATTCTGAGATTCATTTGTAAGGGGATGGCCGGCATGCAAAGTCAAAAATTCTGAGGAATGGTTGACACGTGCTTAGAATTCCTTTGAACAAGAGCATGAGACAAATGGATAACCCATGAAGCATATATTAACACTGATCATTGAAAAACAATTGTGACGTAGAAGGCATCAACAAACTCTCCATAGGGACTCGAAGAATAACTAGTCAGAGAGTAAACTATAAGTAACGAGACAATCTTTGTAAGTCCATGCTAAACCCAAATCTTGGATGAATGGACTCAAGAATTTGTGCTATGTTCAAAGGCAACATGAATGCTTCCAATAGGAGATAATATTCCTTTCCCTCCCTTATTTTTTTGTTTTTTCATAGTAAATGAAATGCTATGATACAAGCAAGGAAACAAGTTTCACAAGTAAAAAACTAGTTCCAAGTAGTGGAAAATTCCTATGTTCAATGCAATGGAAATCATGTGGGACATGGACACTCAGGGGGATGTTTCCTCTTCGCATAAAGGTTTTTAAGCTACAAAGGATATATGGAAGGAATTGCTTGGTTAATGCTGAGAATTGCTAGGGTAAAAGGCTTATAATGAGAAAGAGAGAGCCAGAATTAGGCTCAACAATTCAAGAAGAATAATGGAATGTAATAATGACTTAACTCGAAAAGTGTCATTTTTCTTAGGTTTAGTCCCCCTAGGCCCGAAAACGTATAAAAAAATACCAAGGATAACTCTTCTAGCCCATGGTGACTAGAGTATTCCTTTTTCATAAATAGTTTATTTGGTCTGGAAAGGGGTTAAAATTATACCAAAATAGACGTCCTTTCAAATCCATTTATTGAGTGTGAAAGAGACAAGTTCACTCGACAATCTTTTCATTTTTTAAGGAGTCATAAAAGAGATCAAATAAGCCTTGGAGAGAGTCCCATAGGTAGGGGTCAAAATGATATTGAGTAAGATTAATGAGGTTTGAACGCAAATTCATATCGAGACTATAATGGACTCCCAAACCTATGGAGTAACTTCTACAGGGGAACCAAATGGAAAAAGATTTCTAACTAGGTTACACATGTTTGGTAAGTATCTACCACCTAATAATGACACTTCTAGTGACAATGAGAAGGTTCTGTGTCTCTAAAAAAATGGGTTCATACCTAGGGAATATGAATCGTGGTCACAAGACGATGCAAAAATGCAAAGCGGGGTGAGAACCTATCCTATATGCCAGTGATAGTATATACTTGTTAGAGGCACAAACGAGCTAAAGAATGTTGGAAATCCATGAAATCCAAAGAAAACTACTTCAAACCAGGTCTTACACTGCACAATTAGTTCATATTATCTCAAAAATAGGAGAGATAGGGTAAAAAATACATAAAGTGGGTAAACATTTTCTACAAATAGTAAAAAGAAATTTTACCATATCATTTGAGTTTTTTACCCACATATTGCTTTTGAGGCCATTTCACCCACGGTCTTCCGGTGATGATTGCAGGAGTTACGATTGATAAAGTTGGAAAATATATAGACCAAGTAAGTGCTCATATTTTACTCTTCCATTTCCATAGTTTAAGTTTTATATTTAGTCGTTATTTTTTGGGTTTTTGAGGCTGTAAGGTCATAACTAGGGTGTACGAGGGCTATAGTTCATAGGGCCACATATATGAACCCATGTATGTGGGAAAAGTGAATCTTTCCTACATATATGGAGCCCTATACACGATTGTTATAATTGTAGCCCGCATATATGGAGCTCTATACATGACTGTTATAATTGTAGCCCTCACACAACTCCATGAATAAATTTTTTAATAAAATGTGACTCAAAATTTGATGTTTCTTTTGCAGGATGGTGATTGAATGGAGAGAGAGGGAGCATGAGGAGGTTGATGCTGCAGTAGAAAGATATTTTAGGGTCCAACAATATTTGCAAAGATGCGAGATCTGTAAATTTTGGGCCATAAAAGGAATGAGGGCCCAAGTGAAGTTTCTCCAAACATTGACAAACTACTAGGATCTGGAGACCAAGGCCTTCAATATCGATGGGAAACCATTGAGAATTGAGGTGCACAACATCTAATTTTTCACATGGTTGTATCACCGAGGCGAGGTAGTAAATATCAAGGCACAAGGGGTTGGAGGTGGGAGGTCTATGGAGGAGTACATCGCCACCTACTTCCAACTCCCTATTAGGGGGATTCAGAACCTAAGTTTGAAGATCATCATCTTAGTACTCACACAAATATCAGGATTCGCCTCATTGCATCAGGTGTCGAGGCCACTTATGTTCTATGTTGTGGAGTGTTTGAGACCCACGGTTTACGATTGGTGCACCTCACTACTAGTCAACATGAAGAGCCAACTGATTGACTGCAAACTTGGGAGGATCAAGAACTTCATGTTTACATCCATTTTGTGTAGTTTTTTCTTTGAGAGGGTTCCAACTCTTATCCCTAGAGTGGAATCTCTTCCACATGATCTACATGATTTGACCATGACCCGATGGACCGATGTGATGAGGTGGTTGGGAGGTGGTAGGGTACCAACCCCCTACAATGATGAGTTCTTTCACTGGTGGTGACGACAAATTATCACCATATATGACTATCCCTATGAGGGGTTCGAATATTGAGGGGATTCTGACATGCCCTTACCACTAGGATCTTCCTTTGGAGAGATTGGTGAGAATTTGATTTTTGTATATTTGATTTTTTGTGTTTTTTGATTTGATAAATGAAAAACAAAAATGCAAATGTTTTTGTATGGTATCATATATTGACATTTATTTCTTTTATGTAGATGTATGTCCACGACACCCAGACAGATTTCCACAACATCGACGTAGGGGCTAAGGAGATGAGATGGTTGATGGGGATGCAGAGACAATCCTTCAGAATGTGTAGGGAAACTTATCTCATTTGACACACATGATTCCTATGGTCCAGGGGAGGATCTTCCAGAGGCTATGCAGAGGAAGGTTGTGGGTGTACCCTATGCGTGGGTGAGACTCTTTCGATGTCTCGTGAATGCTATAGTATGTTATCATGACATGCATTCAATACCTTAGGCTTATATGCCATGGTTATATTATGTACCAATCGTATATGTATTTTTATGGCCACAAGCCCAATTTTGTACTACGACACCATATTTTTTGGACTTAAAGGATGAATTATAAAAATATTTTGGTCTTGGGATTTACTTGTATATATTATAATAGATGAATGTATGTGTGTCTTCTTTACTTAGTTATGTGATATATGCAAATCTAAAATGTAATTAGCATATGCATTAAATACTTGATTAGAAATTCTAGGTATATGATTGTAAGTAATAAAATCAAAATATTGTTCCAAGAGTCGTACCCAAAGGAAACATCAGAGTAATGTAGGATCTTGTATCTGATACCTGTCACTCAACTGAAATACCATTAACTAGGAATCCAAGTGAACTTCTAAAGAAAAAACACCATGTGAAATGGCATCACGTAATAGCTTTATAACGACGTTGTACTCATTCACATTGTTCATCGATGGCTCTAGACAAATGCCTCATGAATACACCAGTTGTCCCTCAGGTGAATAGATAACCCAAGCGGTGGAGGCCATGTTCCGAGTATGATGAATGGTACCATATCTGAATGCTAATAACACCAATTATCCCGTTGACATCTTCCAACCAAGGAAAAAATCAATAAGCAAGCCGATGACACAAAAGAATCAAGAGAAAAATATATACACTAACATACACTAGTATACAAAGGTCACACTCGATCTTGAGGGCTCAAACATAATAAATTTTAAGGTAGATCCCATTTATGGGCTCATCCAACACATTCCCTTCATAATATTCTAACTAGTAGGCTCATTTTTTGAGGACACACATCTCACTATATAAGGGCTGTACCACATGGGATTCAATTTTTCTGCTCCCAATGGTTCTTTAGCTTGGTCATAAAGAAGAACCAAGTCACCCTCAGCATATTGTCGTGGACCAAAAAAAATATTGTACTGGAACTTAACACATCGTTTATTCCCCTTGATGACTACAACTACATCTCTATGCTGCTCATCGAGCTTCTCTAAGTGTACGAGGCTTTCTTCGAGATCAATCATGTTAGGTAGGATCCTGACTGCTAACTTAAGAGAAGGGATCTCACATTCAATAGAAAGGACTAACTCCACTCTGTGGACTAAATAAAATGTGACAAACCATTGGAAGTATTTCCTATGGTTCAATATGCCCATAGAGTAGGGTAAAGAATCACGTTCCAGTTGGATTTACTCTACCTGACAATTTTTTGCATAAAGGATTTTAGAAATTTATTCACAGCATCTACTTGTCCATTTTCCTGGGGATTATAGGCCAATGAATGATCTTGTTTAAAACCTAGTTTTGATGCTAACTCTATCATCATATCATTCTGGAAGCGACTTCCATGACCAGTGACAATCTCCTTTGGGATTCCAAACCGAGCTATAATTTTATTTAATACGAAAAGTGTTGCAGTCTCACCATCGTATTTAACGATAGGCATGGCCTCATCCCATTTAGTAAAATAATCCACGACCACAATAATATGATGGTCCCCCCCAGCCAAGGTTGGGTTACAGTACATGAATTCCACTCCCCACCTCATGAAGGGACCAATGATGGTGACTAGGTGAAGAGGGGTGGAGTGAGATCACATCTTATGAGAAAACACCTGGAAGGGGTGGCACTTCTTGACATCTTCTATTCAATATTTAAAAAATGATGACAAAAAATAACCAACTCACAATAGTTTTTGGGCTGTTGCAAGCCTGGATAAGTGACCACCACATGCCCCACTATGATAGTCATTGAGAACAAATTCAACCTCCTTGCAGGCCAAACAACGATGTAAAATAGTATACACCCCTTGATGATACAATGTGTCGCTGATAATGAGGTAGTTTGTGTCCTGATGGCATATCCGTTGTTGGTTGTCTCTCGAAATATGCTGGGGAAGCTTTAGAGTTTGAAGGTAGATTATAATATATCCATACTAGAGGTTCGAAGATGAGATAAGGGATATGTGTTCATCAGCGAATGAGTCATCATGAAAAACATCCTCATCCTGCCTAGGGAAGTCTGACATCAGTTCTGCAAAAGCTAGTGATTTCTTGGATTTTGTGGAGGAAAAATCAAGATAAAAATCCTGAAAAATCACAATCCATTTATTGTATTTCCCCCCTATGATATACCTTGTAAGTATTTATTGAAATGGATTGATATCAACAACCACGATAGTCTTGCAGAGTAAGATATAGTGACGTAATCTCTAAACCACATGCACGACTACTAAGACTAGATTTTCTACGTGAGAGTACTTGAGTTTACGACCAATTAGATTTCAACTAAGGTGATAGATAACGTTCTTAAGGAACTCTTCATATTCTTGAACAAGAACCATACCAACTGTTGGAGCCGCCTTTGTTTTTTTAGCCCTTTTTTTTAATTTTATATCTTAATGCTTGAAATCGAAAGCTAGTTCTTGTATTTTCCTTTCTTTCCCCCAAAATATCAGAAGTCTCATCGCACAAGCAGCGATGGTTATCATACTCTTAAGGAAAGATTTAATTTTTAATCATTTAAATGAGTCTCTACTTTTTAACCTCAGGATGTCGCATGTCGGAAGTTATAGATCACATAGTTTACAAATCCCGAGGGGCGAAACAACGAAATAGTCTTAAAAAGTTTACCCAGATTAGTACCGAGAGTAAGGATACTCTAAACCATGGTTAAGAATCATCAGGATTTCGTGTCTCGACATTTTCTAGCTCCAAAAGTCCTACCGTCATAACCCCGACAGCCGAAACCGCGAGATTCTTGTTTTAGTAACCCATGTTAATGTTAAAGGTAAAAAGATTAACCATGGTTAAGCTCTGTCGGGAATTCACAACTCAGGATGTTTTCCCTCAAAAGCTATACCTTCGAAGCCCTGAGTCACGAAGTGGCGATGTAAATAGAAACGAAATTAATTAAACTTTTAATCTGGTTTTATCTTCCATTTTAATTAGATCATATCATCGCGATCTCGCAATTTCGCAACTCGGCATACGAGCCTCCCAGAAGCTATACCTTCAAAAACCCAAGTCGTGAAGTCGCGATATAAATAAAAAACTTAATTAATTTAACGCCAAATCATGGTTACGTTTTTTATTAACTAAACTAATTATCGCAATCTCGGGTCTTAGAGGTTCAAAGGGTTAAAGCGAAATCTCCCATTGAGGTGAATGCCGAAAGATTAATTAACATTTAAAAAAGGCCTGATTAATTAAGCTAAGACAACATTTCCATTGTTTTAATACAACAATTAATGTGCACAGTCTCCGAGGAAATTTTAAACTTTCCTTGCGCCAACTTGCATTACGAACTGTCAAAATCTAGGACATTAATTGGAAATGAGGCGAATCGACAAGTAAGGATTTGGTTTTTATTGCTAAATTTATATTTAAGAATGATTTGACCATTCTGTTCATAAGGACGACCTAGTTTTAAATGGTCGAAGGCATAGATATTTTATTTGTTATCCCAAATTTCATTTCTATTCTACGTAGAGAAAACCTTTCTAGAGCGAACTAATTTATGTATGTATACATATTGTTATCGCAGGAGAGATAAAGTAGAATCCCCTGCCATGGCCCTGTGAAAAGAGTCTAAAGCCACTGTTGAGGTTTCAGGACAAGGTTCAGACAATGTTTCTGATACTTCACCTCAAAGTGTCGACTCTGTCAAGACCTGGTCGTATATTTCTGAGGTTTCACAATCCGAATTGGTATATGTTTCAGATGATTCCAGTGAAAATGAAAAAGATGACCTAATCACCAAATATAAGATCGTTTTCCAGGCTCAAATACATAAAGTAGCGGCTAGGCCACGTGTGCTCCCTTACTACGATATGATCTGGTGGGCATTATACCATGTAGATATACCAACTAGAACTATCGTCAACGAGGAGAGAGTCACTATTGGGACTTTCAGACCTGAACAATTGTAGGCTATGTACAAGTTTCCCACCATGTTAGACTTAGTATACAATGATGATTTCCTGGAAAATTTCAAACGGAAGGAATGTGTGCAATACGATAAGAGCATGTCCAGTTTAATCAAAGATTGGGTTTCACACCCTGCGAAGTTCAGGGCGGACAATAATGGTATATATTCAATATCTTCTCTGGAGCCACAGTTCAAATATGTGGCTATGATGACCTGCAGATTATATGGGAGAGAGGACACCACACATTTTTTCCTTCAGTGGGTGCCTCTAATTCATTCGGTCGCCGAAGGCTATTCCTTCGACTGGGCTAAACTACTATCCAATAGTTTGACTAGTCAAGTTATAGAGTATCGAGTGCAGAAGGAGAGTAGAAATATCGCTTCATTCTTTATGTCCACGTATATCATGGACGCCGTGTGTTTTCTGACGCCTTTTCCCTTATTGAGTTGGAGCTGGACTCCATCCGAGGTTGAGCCCATCCACGTCTACCATTCAAAGCTATGGGAAGACAAAGCTTCAGATTTTGTGTATGAAATCTTCAACTGGGTAATGGTACCGCTGCATGTCACTATCTTCATCCACCCACCACCCAATATCTCAGACAGTATCGTGGTAAATCTGAGAAGTATAGCCGATTGGTACGTGGAAGCAGAATTTTCATATCTCAAGGTTTTTAGCGGTTCTGTTCCTCTGAATGCCTTAACACTATTCATATCTGATAGGCTGGCTTGTCATGAGATTTCCAAGCAAACTGTAATCGGTGGTGTAAGAAAAGAACTTAAGGGATATTCTAAGAAGGTATGGCCACCTTTTCCTATTCATTTAAATTCCTATTCTTTGTTA
Organism: Picea engelmannii; assembly: GCA_009831015.1. Classification (NCBI taxonomy): domain Eukaryota; kingdom Viridiplantae; phylum Streptophyta; class Pinopsida; order Pinales; family Pinaceae; genus Picea; species Picea engelmannii. The sequence continues at coordinate 232,773 of ML779096.1, read as the reverse complement.
GATTTCAGGCATGCTAAAGCTGAGGCAGCAGCCCTGGAAGACCTGAAATTGGTTCATGTTGAATTCAAGAAGTACGATCCACATAGGGTCATAAGTAACCACTTAGCCAATTGCGGTCTTAAAAGGTTTGAGCACGAAAAATCTCCCTCGGATGACATTTTTCGAGGCACGAGATCTTATGCCGAGGTTTTGGCTCGGATACAAGCCCTGGCGCCTGAAGAAAGGGCAGATGTTTTAAAATTCCAAGAACATCGACGAAGTTGTCTTCCCCTAGTATTGCGGGGTGAGAATCCAATAACAGTAGAGGTGCAACAAAAATAAGCTGAAGGCTCAAAAGATTCAGCACCCATACAAGAAGAACACCAGAACAGGGAAGAGCAAACTAGGAGCTCGAAATCATAAATGAAGACTCCCGATCTGACGAAAAATAAGAATCCAGTTGCCACTCCAGGCCAATTAGCTAAGCAAATAAAATATCCCATCACCTACATTACTCCCTTACAATCAACTCAAGGGAACATAGACACAGGGTGGATTTTCAATGAAGAATTGAGACCTATAAGGATGGAAGAGCTCCCTCCAAATGAGTTCTTTTTTTATAAAAAGAGAAAAGTTGTGGTAAAAAGAGAATTCTATTAAGAAGCAGGATCAACGACCAAAATATTTAAGGTGTTGATCGACGGGAAAGATAAGAAGAAAGAAGAATTTGTGACAGAAATAGCCAGGACATTAGGAGCGTTTGCTACGACAAACCAATTTTCAGTCGGGGTTTTGAAAAATCAGCTGAAGCGAAAAAATCTCCTCATCAAAACCTTAGATTCCAAACTAGCCACAACAGAGGAAGTTGCCCAGGACCAGGCGAACACAAAAATAGAAGAAGCAAGGATGACCGATAAAAAGGAAATCAAGTTGCTTAAATCTAAGCTCGAACAAGCAGAGCTGGTAGCTCAGACCAGTCAAATACAGGTAGGCCAACAAAGAGACTTGATAGGGCAGCTACAGGTTAGATTAGAATTCACCGAAAGCCAGGTTATAAATATCAGGATATTCCAGTCCCAGGCTATGGAGATTCGGAGCAGAGTTTCTATAGCTCTGTGAAGTTTAATTGCCAAGGTAAAGACGATTCGGGACAACTGCATGCTTATTGATCAAGTATTGGAAAACTTATCTATCAAAGAGAGAGAAGCTGGAGCAGCTCGGGTCGCATTTCAAGAGGCTGTAATAGCTACAACAAATAGGTAATTGGCAAATAGTTCCAAGTTTTCCATTTCAGAACAGACCCGAGGAAATATTTTGTTGAAAGAATGGGAACGCAGCATATCAGAAAGCAAATTGCAAGACAAGAAGGTAAGGAAATCCTGTGAAGAGGCCTTCGGTTCTATAGATGGAAATCTGTTAGGCATTGATAGTGAGAGCAATGTTGAGACACTGAACCAAATGAATATAGCGAAATTCTCGCTTGATATAAATGAGAAAGAAGAAAGAGATTCGGTCGAAGTCTCACAAGTAACTCATGCATACATAGTTCAAATAGATAAATGGATTATTAAACCAAGTGTGCGATTGTGCACCATCGACACCCTAGACCGACAGATGGAAGAAAGGTTACCACAATTAGTTAGAGATTGTTATATTTTTGAGGCCAATTGTCAAGCGGAACCTTCTAGGTTGATATCTTAGCTGCTGGAGAAATGTGTCACTTGTACTGAGCATGCGAAGGGGCAGGCTTCTAGTACTAAATAAAGAAAGAGATAAAGAAATGAAACGATTTATCTCCTTCTTGTTGTAACTGAAAATCCTAGAACGATTGAGATTCCATCATATGTAAATCTGTATAAATATACAATAGAAGGAAGGAACAAGGGCTGGACCTTTTTGGGTCGATTGTAATAGATATTTTTCTCCCTCAAGAGTTAATATAAAGAAAATCTGAAGATTCTTGATTCCGTCATGACTGTGTTATGAGTTTATTTCCTTATATTTCATATTTCATTTTATTTCATATATGTATCTGATGAATGCTTCGCTATAATTTAGTAGAACCTCTACTATAGTGAATACATTTTAGTTTTCTATATTATTTACCATTTTTCCTTTGTACCGGCTATCAACAGGTATAAGACCAGTGAACATTTTAGATTTCTATATATATTTTATGCTTCATCAGGTTATTTCTTTATCTTTTTCTTCTTCTGTTTATAAGTGAGATTCTCCCTTGATAGGAGCCTTACATGATAGACAACTTCATGTTTTCTTACACCTCAAACACATTTATTAAAATATAACTCAGTTACGGGAAAGGGCCTTTGGTTTGCACCCTGTTTTCACTACCGGAGCTATAAACTCTCCTTTATACGAGCGAAATCGAGAAAACATCTAAAAAAGTGTTGAGATTTTATTATCATTCTGTTCCTCTATGACTGTCCATGTGACAAGACAACCTAATATTGAACCTGGACTATCTGATCAAACACATATTTCCTTGAATATTTTTGATACTATTCTTGAAACAACCACTACCCGGGTAGAACTTGAACGTTCGTGGGCAACGATTGAAAGGGACGTGAACATCCAGGAACAGTTGGAAGCTAGACAACAACCTAGAAATCAACCCTAGCTTCCCTTGCCGAAGGTTGACATTTCTTCCTTTTCTACTCCTTACTCACTTTTGGATGCCTAGACACTGTACTTCTAAGCCTTAAGTACAGACTCTAGAACAACACAAACCATCCCTTTGGATGAAACAACATGAAGCAGGAAATCTCTACTGTAGTTCGGGGGCTTCAACAGAGGTGTCGATACCATGGATTTCTTAAGAGCATCAAAGGACTCCTAGGATCACTCATATGATATGAACAAAGTATCCTTTTTCAATAGATGCATGAAACCCTTAGTTATATTGGCATAGTTAGCTACGAAGCAACAGAGGAAGTTAGCCTTCCCCTCTAATCCCTGAAGCTATTGAAAATATTGTACGGGGGAGGAAATTGAAGTATTTTCTCAACCTTCATGGGGTCCACCATGATCCCGTGCTCATAAAATATGAATCCCAAAAGGCATCCAATCCTAATGAAGAATATGCATTTGTGAGGGTTCAATCAAATGCGATAGTAGAGGCATATTTCAAACACTAGTCGAAGGTGATTCCGATGATCGACCATCTTGTGAGAGTGAGAAGTGAGATCATCTAGATAGGATTCAACCATATGATTAAGGTCATTGAATGCGAAGGTCATGGTACGTTGAAACGTTGCTCCAACGTTTTTAAGGCTGAAAGGAATTTTCTAGTACTCAAATGTACCCCAAGGACAAATGAATGTCATCTGATGTTGATCCTCAGGTTTAATTTGAATTTGATTGTAACTTGAAAATCCATCTATAAAATAAAAGACTCTGCTTCCCACACACTCATCAATGATCTGATCAATAAAGGGAGCGGGGAAGTTATCTTTAGGACAAAATTTATTTAGGTCCCTAAAATCCCTGCTTCTTATATATGGGAAGGGGATTGGACACCCATTCATTCAAGGGAATTGGGTATATGAAGCTAGCGTTAATCAAATTCTCCACCTCTTCCTTAATAGCGAGAGCCTTCCTAGGATTTAGAACCCTAATTCTTTTTCAAATGAGCTTAGCCGTCAGATAAGTTTTAATTTCATGTTCAATAATACTGGGATCTATCCCTGACATCTCTTCATACAACCAAGTGAATACATCATGAAATTCCTTAGAGAGATCAATGTAAATATGAGTTTCTTCAAGCAAACAATCTGCACTGATGATGGGTGTCATATATGCACTAAAAACACAATAAAAATTCTCAATTAAATTGTCAACCCAATGTAAGTAAACTTAGAGTTGTAGCAAAATATATGCCAAAGGTAGAAGCGCTGGTAGGAGTATAGTCTAACTAATGAAGGTAGCTATCTAAGTCTAATCTACTCGACCAAAACTATCTAATGAGAAAATCCTACTAAGTAACTTGAAACTAGGTAACCTAAGTACTTTTGGGCCAAGGGTCAATGGATAGTTCTTTAAGAAAGCAAGTAAAAACCCTACTTGGAGAAAAATAGTTCATAACAATAAGCAAAAGAAACTATTTAAGCATAATAAGAAAATGAAAAAAGAAAACTATTTTAACTTGCCAACCTATATTCAATGAGTAACTACCCTATGAAAGCAAGTAAATAAACAAGCAAGCAAAGACACCTAACTAACCTACTAAAGCAGGTAAACAAGTAATAAAACACAACTATCTACCCTATTAAAGAAATAGATAGATAAGCAAATACAACTAACTAACCTACTAAAGAAAATAGACAAGTAAGAAAAAACAACTAACTACTGCAAGAAATCAAATTAAAACTTCTCATTGAACAACTGTCTAGCCTAAGAGGCAAGTGGACTAAATTCTTAATTCAAAACTATTTCTAATTCATGAAAGGAAATCTATTTTATTGAAAGAAAGAAGAACTACCAACTAATTCTTAATCTATGATAAGCAAACTACTATCTAATTTATCAAATCAAAGTCTATCTATCCTACATCAACAATAAAACTATTTTCTAAGCTATGAAAACAAGAAAGTTATCTCTTCTGATCTATGAAAGCAAGAAACCTATCCTTTTAACCTATGAAAGCAAGAAAAATATCTTTAATATATGAAAAACTCAAATATAATGCTGGTGGTTGTGTGAATGTCTTCGGTGTTGGATGATATCTCAATGGCACTTGACAACAAAGGACAATTCAAGCGGTATAATCTCAACACTAATCTCAATGGCAAAGTGAAAGGTATGGATTAAACAATCAAATGAGAATTTAGCCATGACAAAACAATGTTGGATACCCTTCATATTCATATATTAACCATCAACAACATAACACGATCATCATTGTACTTCTATACTATGTAAGAAAACTTCATAATTAAATTCAACCATTAACTAAGAATTATAATTGCAATTTAACTCTAGGAAAGAAATTACATAAATGAAACTATGCTATATCTATTCTAACAATTCAAACTGAAACAAGAAAATGCTTAAGAAAAAAAATTAAACTATGATATTGAAAAGTAAACTAACAACTACATTAACCAACAACTATATAAAAAATGAGATAAGCAAGCTATAATTAAAAAATGGAATTAATTCTATCCATCCATCAAATCCTTGTCGAAGAGGACCCAAATAAAAACTCTGTTCTACTCTAATTAAAATTCTGTTTTAAACTTGACTATAAAATCATAAATCAAAGCATAATCTAACATCTAATTGTGCATGCGGTTAGTCTAGGGACTTGCAAGTGTTATAGCAAGATTTGCCTCACCATTGCTATCTTGCACAGAGGGCCTTTTTCCATTTCCCTATGCAGAATTATCATCTCTTTTTGATGAATCCATAGCTAAAAATATACATTTTTCCACATATATGGTCCCTATCGGTTATAAAAGATGCACATACATTGGCTTCTCCACTACAGCCCGCATACATCCAGATTTGTGGAAGAAAAAACAAAAATGAGGTTGGGTTTCCATGTCACGACAGGAGATCTTTGATCCTTGACCGTCCATATACTGTAAACGTTCTGACTCGGCCCTTCAGTTGCATTCTGAAGGCTATAAGAGCACAATTTCGAGCTATGGAAAAGAGGAGAAAGCATTCAACTTTGAGAGAAAAGTTACTCTAGAGAAATTACTTCATATTGAGTCGACATCCCTCTGTTCCTGAAGTCTGAACACAATGTTCAACCCCCAAGATCTTTCCCTATTGTTGAGAGGACCTCATTGCTTCTTTCCTATGAGCTTGCCTTTGGTGGAGGATTGAAGTGGTGGAGACCCAGTTGGAAGGAACTTGGTTTCTTGGTTTCGAACCATGCCAACACATAAGTCTGTAATGTTGTCACTTTTGTTGATCAATTATTAATAGAAATATTCCTTTCCCATCCTATTGGTATCTTGGAAATATATGATTATTATCCATGGGCGTGTTTGTAATGTTTATTAATGAATTATGCTATCTGATGTGCTAACCCCTTTTGTATCATCACTATGTACTTTCTCTGTTTGTTTGTTAAGAACTTCTTGTAGGTATAAATCTTTGGGTGGAAGTTCTTAACAGTGGAACATCATCAAACATTGGATCGAGGTAGGCCTCTTTCTTATATTGCACATTAGTCTATGTAACATATATTGGAATTGAGTTGATTTATGCAGTCATACCTGTCTGTTGTGGTTTACCCTTGGCCATAGAAAGTTTTTCCCTTGTAACAACAAGTCCATTCCTAATCTACAAGATCAATGCATGCTAACAAAATCCTTCATTCTATCCTTCAAAAGAGAATCAAAAGCAATTAAATTATAACAACAAACTAATTAACACAAAAAATGCATGTACAAAAAATAAAGAGAACAATTAAATTATGAAATGCATAAACAAACATGAAGACAGTTACCAAACTATTGGTGCCCCCCCCAGCAAGTCATGGTCACTTCCTAAAATCACACCACTATCTCAACAATATGAATTCACCATAAAAACTCAAAAATGCATTTCTTATGTAATCTGGCAATGTAAAATAGAAAAACAGAGTAAAAATGAGTTTGTCTCCAATACACTGGTTCTTCTACTTGTTTAACAATCACTTGACCATATTAGTGGTATTTATAAGCTTACAAACCAAGTGGTCGACCACAGGAGGGTCGAACCACTTTTAAATTCGACAAATTACAATAAATGATGCCCTAAATGATAAAACAGAGTGAGCCAATAATCACCCTCTTGAAAAACTAAAACTGAGTTGTCGGAAGCTCAATAGATGGAGGGGGAAAGCATGAAAAAAACCACATTCCTGATTCTCCTATCATTGTCCGCCAATACCATAATCGCCAAGTCTCCCTCCGTTTTTGTGCAATACGCCATGCTGGACAGAGTGTCAGATTAAGTGCCAGAACGAGTACTGGAAGGAGTGCCAGATCAAGCTCTGGAAGCATAAACATGGTGTGTTTTTTCCCTTTAACACTAGAAAAAAATGAATTAGATCTTGGTAATCATAAAAAATGATGAATTATCCTCAATATAATTACACGTACCTAGTGTCGATCATATCGTTTTATCATGAAATTCTTCAAAAATATCCTTTAAAATATGAAAAACACATATGTACATGCGACAAAAGTGTATAATAACCATCATAAAAGTGATCATATCTCAGGCCCAACATTATCCCCACACTTACGATTTTGCAGGTCCCACTGCAAACAAAAATAAGTTACCCCTCATGACTAGGATTTCTGAGGAGGATCAGCTTTGGAAGTTGTCGAGCGAATTATATGATAGTAATTGCGACATAAATTATCAATCCGGAGTCGTAATATTATGAGATGTACGCAAAGTATATGCAGGGTAAGAGGATTTCTAATCTATGCTAATGATTGAAAAGAAACATGTTAAACTACTATCGTTGAATATAAATCTAAGAAAGCACAAAATATGAAACTAATCTATGAAAGGAAACTATCCTAATGCTACATAAACTTGAGACTAAAACTGAATCTACGAAATCAAATGAGACATAATCTAACTATGAAAGAAAAAAAATAATCTAACTACGAAAGCATGAAATCTAGAATTAATCTATGAAAACATGAAAGTGTGTAAATTAAATCTAATGAGAAAAACATCTACAACAACACAAGACAAAAAGGTAAATGACAAACCACTATGAGAAAGTAAAATCCTGCATTAAAACAATCCAATACATGACAAATAATGAAAATCACTATCTCAAAAATACAAGACTATGAATAAAAGCTCAATCACTCTATTCTTCTATTCTCTATTCTAGAGAGAGGCCTCCTCCAAAATGAGGAGAGAACCCACTTATTTATACATGAATAAAGATAACAAACTCATAATTACATATCCACTTTTCTCTCAACCTATCCCTTCAAATCCTCCACAAATATCTTAGATAAGATATTCTATCCATGATCTTCTCCTTGAAGTTAGCTTGAATGATTATCTCCAAATCAAAGCTTGAAGATGAAATTCGAATTTGAAGCTAGGTGGTGATTTTTGACTTTGTGAAAATCTTCAAATATGCCTGTAGTCATCACAAAACTCATCCAACTTTGAGATATAATGAAAACATGTTAATTTTCTAGTATTTAATCACAATTTCTCTTAAAAATACTTAAAAATAAATAATTTGGAAAATGGAGATATAAACCCATATGTATTATGAAAGTGGTGGATATTAATGGTTTTATGGAAACATAAGATAAGAATGAGGTGATAAATGGTGTATGATCAAGGAATAAAAGGTGTATTTATGCGGTCCAACATTCCCCTCAGCTGAACTTGTTGCATGTCCCTATGCAACTTTGCATGAATTTTTCTTTAAAAGTTGTGGCATCTTAGCTGTAGCTTACATGATGATGATGATGTATAACAATAAATCATTTCATGCTGAATGATACGTGAGTGGCAACTAATTTTCTTATGGTTGGTTCTTGTGTGACAACCATCAATATGACAAATGTTGGTTCTTGTGTTAACAACATTTATTCATTTTTACTTATTTTCTTGCTACAATTCATAATATTTGAAAAGATGGATGTAATGGAAATGATAAGTCATCAATGTATTTAGAAAGCCTTTTTTTTTCTTCATATTTGAATCATGCCAATATATATCAATGCTTTTAGAATCAAATGCAACATAGTTTAGTTTGGGAAAGACACGTTGGTTGATGGTAAAATCAATGTAAATGGAATTATGACATGAATATCCCCCCCCCCCAACTGAAGATGTGTTATGTTTTAGGAAAAGGAGAAGACTAAGGTAAGGAAATTTTCCAAATTTATCTATTTTTAGCACTTAAGGAATTGCATGATTAAAGATTAGAAAAGAACATACCTCCACTTACCCAAAAAGTTGATAAACTATGCAATAGGAATGTGGCTGATGCTGCTGCTAATCATACAATTAAGAACTGGAATCTGAAAGTGGAACTGTGGTATGGCTGAAAAGAATTATGAATTATCTAGTACTGTCTGGTAATGAACATGTGTTGAAAGAGTGTTGAACCGGTGCAAAACCAATATGGAATGGGTACAAAACATAATCTGAAAATTTTGAAATTTTGAAATGAAAAAAAATAACTGCAACGAAGGCATATCGAACAAGGTGAAAGATGAGCCATCTGTCAAGCTTCAAGCTCTATACACCCCTAACCCTGTCTTATTTTTATTAGCGTAATGAACCAACAAAAATCATATCATCTGCAACAGCTTCAAAGCTCTTACTCATGGTACAAATATTTATTGTGTGAATAAATTTTGTTGAAGTCGAACACAAAAAGAAATTATTGGATTACCATCCATTAATGTATGTCGTTAACCAATGCAAGAAGACCCACCATTGATGTCAATGGGTATCAAGGTACCTACAATACACTCTAGTCCATGTGAATCAAGGTGTTGAAGTTGATCATATATAGAGTCCACTAGTCAAGAGGCATTAATGAATCCTCATGCTGGTGGCGAGAGAGCTGGCCATTAAGGCATGCAAGCTTCAAGGTACTAAAATTTTCTCTAGTCCCTATTCCAGATGAGGTGTTGAATTTGATGGAAAGGAACTTGTTGAAAGGTGGTCCTTAAGGAATCCCACATCACTCAATGCGAGTGCAAAACAAAAAGATTTGCAGGATATAATTTGGTGGAACAAAAAATACTCACTTGTGGATTTTACGAGCCCAAGTTTGTTTATGCTAGTTTCTTTTTCACTTTTTAAGAGTCTAAGAAATGGCTAAAAGAAGACTCGATATGAGGCAAAAGATAGGTGCAATCAGGCGAAATATAGGCAACTCAGAAAAGTAATCATGTGGGAAGTCATAAGGTAGTAGCGATGGATAGAAAAGTTTTAGGTTCACGACATATCAAATGACAAAATAGGATTTATCATGAATGATTGACGAAGTTTGAAAGAGGAAAGAGAAGGGCTCATGTCATGACACAAATGGTTTCTGAGAAAATTTCTTTTTAATGGTAGCAAATGTTATGACAAGCACAACATAAAACTTAACTCTTTCAAGTATTCATGAAGCATGGTTTTCAGGAACTGTTATGTGATTTCTGAAATCACTTTTGCACGCAATTTGATCACCTTGAACCTGTAAAAGGTTAGTATTTCCTTGCAACATAATTGTGAGAGTAGTGCAAAAGACAAATGGCAGAAAAACACATTTAAATCAAATGTAAATAAAGTGAAATGCATTTTTATACCTGAAAAACGTCTTAAGCACTCCTCTTCGTCAAAACCTGCTTTTAAGTGACTTGCGCAAACAAGTTAGCACAAAACATATTTTTTAATAGCATGCAATTTTGGTTTTGAAAAGTTTCCAAGTTCATTCGCAATTTAAAAAAAAATAAAATTGTTTTTAATTGTCTTTGATTTTTTTTATTATATTTTTAAGTTTTTTTTTTCTTTATTTACAAAACCCTATTTACACTAACCCTACAATGCAAAATATTTACAAAACAATTGAACTCGCAAATCAAAATAACCAAAATATGATTGAATAGAGGCCCGACACCAAAAATTATAAAACAAATAAGAACGTTTTGGAAATAAAAACTAGGCAAAGGTTGGTATGTTACAACCCATCATTCTTGTTTTGCATCTGTATATGGTAGATGGTACTAAATATAAAGAGAGAATTGCAGTCAAAGGAAAGTATCGTTGTCTATCTCCAAAAGCGTAAAAGAAGATGCCACCTCCATCTTTATTTCCAAAGCTATCAGCGTGAAAATTGCCGCATACAATCCCAACAAAGATATTCGAGCCCCTTCAAGGGTTAACAAGGCAAAAAACCTCTCATCTTCTCCATTTTGTGCATTAATTAACCTCAACTGATCTTCCAACAAATACATAACAGGTAGAAGTGCAACGAGGAGTGAAAACACCTAGGGTAAAAACCTCAGGCTTGATGTCGAAGGAAAGTGTGTAAAGACCACAAAGACAGATGCACGCGTCACAGCTCCAACAAGCAAGGCATGTAGAATGGGATTTTGACTAAAGAAATCATCACAGATGTAGATACCAAACGTGATACCAACACCCACAACATATAGTACTGCACCGTAATAGTTTTGGTAAATGCAGCTAATGAAACAATAATGGTTGTGATAAGTAACCATGATGGCCAGGACGGTTTCTTTTCCACTAAACCATAGATGGAAATATCATCCATAGACTGCTAAGGTATGTGCATAAATTTCAACTGAAATGACCATGTCTCTGGCATTGGAGGATGCATAAATATAAGCAAAACACCAACAGTCACCACCAGAAGTAGCACATGCTTTACTAACTGAATGTGGGAGAAATGTCATGCGACAATTGGAACACATGCTAGTCCTGATAATAGTACAATAAATCCCGAAAGTAGACCATCTGATGGAGATCTTCCATTCCACCACTGGAGCACTTCAAAGATAGTTTGCTGACAGAGCCAGACATATACAGTAACAACAACAACATGTGAAAAACCTTTCCACAGATTCATTCTTCAATCCTGTGATTTTCATGGCATGTGGGCATACCGTGTCCACTAAGGGGGTTTGTAATGGTCGTATGGTAAGTCAATTAAGCAGCGCAGTGGTCCACAGAAGGCAACTCCTCTCTACACACACATAGGTGAGATTTACGGGATTCCACAACAAGAAAGAGAGAAGGCTCATATTTATGGAGATATGCAACGATAATCCTGATCAACCAGGCATTGATAACACGTGGGCTGGCAAATTTGTTACCCTATTTTTGACACGCATGTTCTGTTAGAAACACACTACAGGTAAAATATGGTTTCCAAGTTTTGGGGATGCCGTTAGATAGAAGGCGGAGGCTGATCCGGATTATTTTCGGCACGAAATGAGAGCGGAGATATAATAAAGAAATGCACAGAGATATTGCAGATATTCAATAATATAATAGGAATGTATCATAGATGCAACCAAAACACAAATATATAGTAATACACGATTTCTATTAATCAGAAAAATGTACAGAGACTGTAAAAATACAGAGTGAAAGACTCGCTAGAATGGTGGCAGCTTATCTCTAAGAAGAGATGTGACGGCTACTCGCATTCGCAAGAAGATGATTACAATGAGGCTCTGGAGGCCTTTTTACAATAATCAGGAATGCCCAAAGTCCTATACATCCAAAAACCTAACCCTAGGAGATGAAGCACCAAAAGTCATGTGGGCCCCGTTTGGGTAAGTTGGTGCATCAACTTCCCAGGGTCGTAACTTTTGCATACGATCTCCGTTTTAGGCGTGTGATAGCTCGTTGGAAAGGTATCATCGAGGAGATTAATTTTGGGGGCTCAATCATTCCTTTGAATATCATTGAGAACATCGATCTCGAAAAAACTTCATTTAGGCCCTCAAAATGACCCCGGAAATTAAAACCTGCTAAAAATAGTAAATTGCCAAAATGGCCAGAAAATTGTTTTGAGCCATTTGGAAAAGGTGAGTGGCCCCCGATATCCACCTGGATCAGAGGCTAACAGTCTGCAATAAATGAAAATCGTTGGCTTGAAACTATATACATGGGCTACCATCAAGAATGCACAAAAATACCGCAAAGAAGCATGCAATACATTTCCCATTCTGAGCACCTTGTGGTTATGAGCACCATATGTAAATTGATTTGCTATGAGGTCCAATTTTGAAATGGAAATTTCCATTTACTAATGGTACGTGTATATTGATATGATTTGATTTGTCATGTTTAGAAGCATACCCTATGTTTTTTGCTTTGTTTAAGTGAATGCTTTTATAGAAATCAAAATACATGGGCTTTTCATCATGTTACAATCTTACTCTTAGGATTATAGACATTTGAAACATGTTTTGGGATTCAATGTTTTTATTTTAGAATCATTTGTGGCACTTATCCCTTTCTTAAATTTCATAAACACAAATGGATTTTCATTTATGCATAATTCTTGGTACAAAATTCTATGTGGAAAAGCCCATGAATCAGGTCCAAACAACTCCTTGATCTTTGGATGGACAACCAGTATTTGCCTCTTGCGACTCGTGTGGGGTTCATCAGTCTCTACCCAGAAAAAATCATTCCCCATTGCAACCATTGTCATGCAATTCATATATCACGATTCAAATGTTGCATAAAGATTTCTAACAGCGCGCTGCATGTTGCAAGTTCCATTCTTGTTAGACCAAGTTTCCTTGCTTTGGTGGCAGTCAAAAACCAAACTAGGTCTCTGTACCTTAAGAACAACCGATGTGTTGGGTCTGGTATGTAGCAATAGAATCAAGCTCATCAAATAACAAGACAGAGGGCGATGAATGTCACTTAACAAATCTCTCGAACCCCATTTTTATTTTATTTATTATTTTAATTTTTTTGCTGGTTTTAAATTGATTTTTGATGTGAGGTTTTATTTTGATGTGCACGTCGAATAATGAACGTGCAACTGGAATTGGAAAATATATGTACACCTAATTAGTGTTGCCTTTTTTGTGTTTTTGTGTTTTGTTTTTATTTATTTTTTATTTTTTATTTTTATGTGTTTTATAGTTTTTTATTTTTTAATGTTTTATATATATATTTTTAATTTTGTTTTTATGTACATACAAATTCTGATAAAATCTTTGAATTCCTACCAAACTAAAAAATGAAATTTTTCTAAAACAAGAAATTTAATTGATCTAAAATAGAAATTCAACCATGTTTTTTCTAATTTTTAAGTGTGCATGCTTATTCATAATCAAAACCTACCTACTTTAATCTAATTAGAAACTAAAAATTATCTAAATGAAATGAAACTTCCAATGTAACCATCTACGTAACAAAAGTAAACAAAAATTTACATTTAATTTTAAAAAATGAAATCTAGGATGTACAATAATGTGTGAATTTAACTGCTCAAAATATAAATTAATGAAATAAAAGCAAAAACAAAATTGATCTATCCCTGTACTTACTTGAAACAAATGTTTGATGCAGCTTTCATAAGCATGGTCTTCTTCTTCTTTTTGATCAAACTCACCCGAAAAACCTTCTTCATCCTCCTCGATTTCCTACTTGCATGCTTGTTCATTATCGACTATATAGAACTCTTCAGATGTTAATATGTCCTTCGCTTCTGGAGGAGTGGTTGCATCTTTAATTGCGGTCAGGATCTCCTCTTCTTGAGAAGAGGAGATCCCAGATTTTGCAAGGATCTCAGTGAGTAATTCCAAACTTACACTCATTGTAAAATCATCTTAATGAAAATCAAATCCAAATACTAGAAAACAAAATGAAAATGAGTACATGACAAGTGCAAAATAAGTACAAAACAAACTAGTACGAAACGAGTGAAAAACAAAACTAAACAAGTGCAAAATCAAAACAAAACTAAAGATAAACATGTACGAAATCAAAAGTGAACTAAGAAAACAAAAATTGATTCACAATCCAAACTTTACACTACGAAAATGAAAAATGCAAAAGCACACTTGCATAAAAAGGAAATTCGCATGAAAAGAAATAAAACTAAGGAAACACTTGCAAAACGAAAATGCACACAACTGAAAATAAAATCTAACTCTAACCCTTTTAACACCTCCCCGACAACGGTGCCAAAATGTCGAGCAAATTATACGATAGTAATTGCGACATAAATTATCAATCCGGAGTCGTAATCTTATGAGATGTACGCAAAGTATATGTAGAGTAAGAGGATTTCTAATCTATGCTAATGATTGAAAAGAAACATGTTAAACTATTGTCATTGAATCTAAATCTAAGAAAGCACAAAATATGCAACTAATCTATGAAAGGAAACTATCCTAATGCTACATAAAGTTGAGACTAAAACTGAATCTATGAAATCAAATGAGACATAATCTAACTATGAAAGCAAAAACTTAATCTAACTACAAAAGCATGAAATCTAGAATTAATCTATTAAAACATGAAAGTGTGTAAATTAAATCTAATGAAAGCATTTTAAAAACATCTACAACAACACACAACAAAAAGGTAAATGACAAACCACTATGAGAAAGTAAAATCTTGCATTAAAACAATCCAATAAATGACAAATAATGAAAATCACTATCTCAAAACTACAAGACTATGAATAAAAGCTCAATCACTCTATTCTTCTATTCTCTATTCTAGAGAGAGGCCTCCTCCAAAATGAGGAGAGAACCCACTTATTTATACATGAATAAAGATAACAAACTCATAATTACAGATCCACTTTTCTCTCAACCTATCCCTTCAAATCCTCCACAAATATCTTAGATAAGATATTCTATCCATGATCTTCTCCTTGAAGTTAGCTTGAATGATTATCTCCAAATCAAAGCTTGAAGATGAAATTCGAATTTGAAGCTAGGTGGTGATTTTTGACTTTGTGAAAATCTTCAAATATGCCTGTAGTCATCACAAAACTCATCCAACTTTGAGATATAATGAAAACATGTTAATTTTCTACTATTTAATCACAAATTCTCTTAAAAATGCTTAAAAATAAATAATTTGGAAAATGGAGATATAAACCCATATGTATTATGAAAGTGATGGAGATTAATGGTTTTATGAAAATATAAGATAAGAATGAGGTGATAAATGGTGTATGATCAAGGAATAAAAGGTGTATTTATGCGGTCCAACAAAAGCTTCTCCTTCTAGTTGTGAAGACTTAGCCTTGTGCCTCTTGTGTTGCTTGAGTTGTGCTCTGAGGCTGTGGTTAGATTTGGTTATCTCATCGACCAATCGTTGAAGAGAGTTAACCTTTGTTTGAAGGACTGCATTGTCATGATGAAGGTGTGTATCTGTTTTCTTCGTTTCCTCAAACTATTGGAGAAGATGATGGTTTTCATTTTGTAGCTCCTCTATGGTTGGGGCAGAATTGGTGATCTCCGAGAAAGGCTTAGATCCTTTGAGGGATCTGGAAAATATATCAGTTTTAGGATCTAGAGTGGGCATGGGTGAATTAGGAGTGATGGGAGATTGGTAAGGTGAGGTAGGTTCTAATTTTTCTTTCCATATTGGCTCTAATCCATCCGCAGAAACTTCCGTAGGTTTCTTGTGAGGGTTCTCAAGGTTGGAGGACACTTGGATAGGGTTCGAAGCAGGTGGAGGTTTTGCATAAGGCTTGGTTCTTGTGCTCCAGGTACTGTTCTGAAAGGGTCCTTTACCAAATCGATTGGCTCCCCTCTTGTTTGTGGGAATGATTGGAAAGTCTTGTTGCATTACTTCTTGGATCTTTTTAGGTGTAGGATCAAGAGAGAGTGAAGACATTGGGGAGTTAACAATAGGCTTCTTTTGGTCTTTGCTCTCGGTCTTTTTACTCGATGAAGAAGTAGGGATATCAACAAGATTTTGGTATTGTTCCAACAAAGAGAGGGTTTGTGCAAGGGTGTTTGGAGTTCTTGGAGAGCGAGGCTTGGATGGAGAGATAGTTTTTAGGCTAAGTGGATTTTTTCCGATCTTAACTGTCAAGTGAGGGTTTGCAAATTGGTAGATAAAGGCATCCCAATTTTGCCCCTGTTTCTCTAGTTTGGAAAGAACGAGGAGTTTGATCAAGCCATGGTGGAAGATACTATTGTGGGGGTTAGTCACATTCTTCCTCACTTGAGAGGACATATTCTCCAAGATTTTGAGAAAATAAAAGGGAAAGTTCAAGGGTTTGTTGAACAAAAAATGAGCCAACAATCTAAAATAAAAAGATTTGAAAGTAGAGTATCTACCTTCACATGTAATTAACCTTGTGATGATGATGAGGGGATTGATCAATTCTGCCTTTATCCACTCCTTAGCATAACCTTTTTCTCCTGAAATGCTCTCGAATTCAGGCTTAAACACTCTGCTATAACTTGAGTGCGGCAATTGGTGGTTTTTGAACCATCTATCTCCCATCCTTGGGAGATTTGTAGCTGCATCAATGGACTCTTATGAAACTTCAAAGGTAAGAGACCCTAAAAGTGTTGTCTTACCATCAAAATCGACTGCAAATTGCATGGAGAGGCCATCATCGTGGCCCTGCAAGCTAGACAAAAATAGCCCCCAGCCTGCGTGCAAAAACACTTCTCTACACTGTGCAAATTCGGGAATGGCAAACAAGTCTGCACAAGAGGAAGGTTCGTATCTCCTGGGAATTGTGGTAGAGGTGAAATTAACCAAGAAAAGGCATGAACAGACCAAGATATGGCATGAACTGGGCATGGTCTGAGCGCGATTTGAATAGGGGACAAATTGGCAAAGGTTCGGTGTGATTCTTTAACGTAGGGCAAAGTAAATGGCAAGGGAAAATGGAGATAATGGTTGCCCAGCCTGATTTTGAATGCTCTTATGGTGGAGTACGTTTCACACATGTGGACGCGAGCTTCCATGTGTGGGAATTTCAAATTCGATGGCTCATTTTTTAGACATGTAATGATGCATGGTTAGATCAATGTCTAAGTCTTTTGACTTGGAAATTTGATCATAAACATATTAAGTATCTTTAATCAATGCCTACAACTAATTCAATTGAATGTAATTGAGTTCTGGTTACCTGGAATCTAGGACAGTTACTGGTGTGTAATTCACATGGAAGTTCATTCGAAACCTCAAATGACATCTCATATGAAATGTTAAGTGCATTTTCACCTCTTATAATGGATATCCTGTAGATTTGAAGTGTTTTTGACAATCACAGTAGTTAATGAGCAAATGTAGAATGCTCCATGCTCACTCAATCTTCTTGCATATGACATATAATGTCAAAAACCTACAATGAATAGGTTATAACAAGCATAAAAATGTATTGTCAAACCTACAATATGCAGCTTGTAATGAAACGATAAACCGATAAAGAGTGGTCTGTTAAGTATGTGTTCAATAATTTATAGCACACAAGAGTTAATCATTTCAAAAATAACATGACTATCAATGTAATAACCTGTATCATAGAAATAATACAAAAATTATTGCAAATGTCTACTTCTCTAGGAAATGATCATTTGTCAGCTCATGAACCCCTCCCCCACACTTAAGTATTGTGACACCTCATAATCAAAAGTATAGGAAACTAGTCAGTATCCCCCAATAGCCGAAGATTTATAGTATGTCAAGTGTAAAGATAAAATTTCACAACTTGGTTTGACGAGACAGTTAGAAGATGGCCCCACCTATAGGATAAGAGATCCTATATATATATATATATATATATATATAAGAATAGGTAGGCAAGAGAGTTTCAAGATAGTCTTAGAGTTATTTCCCAATGGCAAGTTGATGGATTTCATTAACCTTATCTTAACCACACATACTTCATGTCAGCTTTGTCTACAAGTAATGTCGTACATTAGGACAAGTTTAAATTTATTATTTATTTTTGTCAGATTACCATTCTCGCTAGGTAGAATGCCCCATTTCCAGCAAGCCTGTTCAATACTTCGATGAGTTTTTCTAGTCATACCACAAGCCGGTACCCGCTGCCAGCAGACCTGTTCAGTATCCTAACGGGTTAGCCTCTTAAACCCTCAGAGACTGGCCCTCCAACTTTTAATATTTTAGTATAATATTTATTATGCAAGAAGATGGGGGAACAACTCTGAAAACAACTTTTTTTTTCAATTGGGATGGTATTTACGTTAGAGGATGAATTTCCATTATATTGCTTAGTGACTGTCCCGATGTAAGGGGTACTTAAGAAGACGTGGCCTATCTAAATATTTGATATAATCAAGCTATTTAGTGTGTAGTGAATGGTACCATTTAGAAAGAACAGAAAGGTATCTCTAGGCTCATCTTACTTTCTTCCGTTGTAGTTATTGTGATGTTTCCATGACTAACCGCTAATTAGATTTCCTTGTTACTCTTTGATAAAGACACTTGATTCACTTACTCAGGTTTCTTGGAGAGACCTCTAGGATTGATAGTTATGGTATCACTTCCTTATATAGTGGTGAAGAGTTTCAAGAGTGACTGCTTTAGATTGCCTTAAAAAATGAGAATGTTTGCAAAAATGTGGCTAATTATAGTAAGTCAATATTTATTTGATGCTTTAGCGGGCACACAATTCAAGTATAACAATTTTTTGAGGAAAGAGCCTTGAAGCTGTGTACTCCTGGTGAAATAAATACTTACGAAAAAGTCTAGAGTTTCCTTATTAACAAAAATAAAAAACTATTTACATATATACAATAGGAAATTCAGAAAATTTTTCAAGAACAAGGGGGGACTTCCCCATGTACTAAGGCCGATTCCTTTTCAGTTGAAATGACCTATAGAAAATCTCTCTGGAAATGGGATTATGATAAAATTTAAGTCGGTGTCCATTTACCACAAAGGAGACTTGTCCATCGTCAATTGTTTAATTTTTACAGCTCCATTATCATATAGAGTGTCTACCTCATAAGGGCTCAACCAATGGGTGGTAAGTTTGCCTTTGAAGGTTTTGAATCGAGAATCAAAGAATAGAGCCCAATCACTAGGTTGGAATTTATTCTTCTTAATAAACTTATCGTGCCACCTGCTTCTCTGGTTTTGGACTAATCGCATCCGTTGGATGACATCTTCCCTGATTTCATCCAATTCATTCAATTGTAGGGCTTGTTTCTTTTGAGCCTCATCTAGGTTAAATCCTAATTCTATGACAATACAGAATGTCCTTACTTGGAATTCTATAGGTAAAAGTACCTATTTCCCGTACACTAGCTCATAAGGAGTGTGCCCAGTCGTATTTCTCCAGGTGGTCCGGTATGCCCACAAAGCCTCTGGGAGCTTATCAGCCCAATCTCAGTGATGTAACTAAACAGTCTTGGTCAATATGGATTCCAAAACTTTGTTTGTGAATTCTACCTAGCCACTGTCTTGCAGGTGGTATGGATAATATTTACGGTGTTTAATCCCATATTTCTCTATCAGCTCTTTCATCAGCTTGGAAGTGAATTGAGTGCCTTGATCGGTAACAATTTCACGAGGAACACCGAAGCGGGTAAAGATGTCTTCATAGATAAATTCAACAATAGACTTCTCCGTAGCCCTGAATAGGGCTGTTGCCTCTACCAATTTGGTGACATAGTCCGTACAAACCAAAATATAGTTCTTCCTACGGGACATGGGTGAAATTGGTCCAACAAAGTCAAGGGCCCATTTTTTGAAGGGTTCTATCATAACTTGGGCATGCAAAGGAATTTCTTCAATTAACGTAGGTCTTCCTATCCTTTGGAAACTATCACAACTTCTCACATATTTGGAAACATCTTTGAAAATGCTAGGTCAATAGTAACCCGAATGTAGGACCTTATATGTTGTACGTTTGTCAAAAAAGTGGCCACCACATGGTCCATCATGACAACTTCGTAGTATTTCAGGTACCTCATCTTCTCAGGCACATCTACGAATAATCAAATCAAGACCTGTGCAAAAAATATCATGACCAACCTAAGAGTAATTAGCACTCTATGTAATAATTTTCATCTTTTCACAAGGTGACAAATGAGATGGTAATTTCCTAGTGGCCAAATAGTTTGACATATCCGCAATGTTGATTAAGGTTGGTTTTCATTGATGTCAACCCTTGAAGAAAGACCCGTAGCACAAATGTTTGGGTAATGGACCCAATAGTGTTTGATGTAAATATGACTCATTATTTTTTTGTCATGGTTGATAAGAAGTAAATATGGATGAACTCCAAAGTGGTCCCGTTATGGTGAAAGCCCTCACAGGAAGACGCTTTGTGGAGTAAGAGAACCCATGATTAATTGTGGAATAATGAGCTGAAGGAAAGTGAATTTGTCAGGGAAAATATCCTAGATGGATAGTTCTTGTCATTTCATTTCCGGTGGTATGTGGAACGTCACATAATTCCTCATGGTTAGAGAGTTATGGCCATGAGAAGTTGGAGACCCTAGGTTTTGGTAATGGACCCAAGTTTGTTTGATGGGTAATGGTATGAGTTATGATATATTTTTAGATAATACTATTCTATATGGATAGTACATGTCATGCCATTTCTGGTGGTATGTAGAACATCACATTACTCCTCACGGTTTGAGAGTTATGGCATTACGAAGTTGTAGGACCCTCATATGTCATCTAGAAACTCCAAAAGGTCAAAGTAATCAAAGTGGTTTAAGAGATTTTAAAAGGTAAATAATAAAGTGAAGTGATGAGTGTATTATAATTCAAAGTGAATAAAAAATAAATTATTTCAATAATAATTTTAATGGAGAAATTAGAAGTGGA
>ML779096.1:186325-205684 GCA_009831015.1 Picea engelmannii | reverse complement strand
AAGACATGCAGAGTGAATTTGAAATGTCATTACTTGGAGAACTATCCTTCTTTCTGGGACTTCAGATACGTCAAAGCAACCAAGGAATTTTTATTTCTCAAACCAAGTATATCAGATAAATGCTAAAGAGGTTCAGAATGGAATATTGCAAACCAGTTATCACTCCCATGCAAACTAATTGTAAGTTGAGAAAAGATGATGATTCAAAGTCTACAGATCAGAGGCAATATAGGTCAATGATTGGCAGCCTACTATATGTGACAACATCCAGACAAGATGTAATGTAGGCAGTTGGACAGGTGGCATGATTTCAAGCAGCACCAAATGAATCACATGTATTAGCAGTAAAGAGGATCTTTAGATGTAGATTGGGCAGGTTGTATTGATGACCGACGAAGCACCAGTGGAGCAACGTTCTACTTAGGTGACTGTTTGGTATCATGGCTAAGAAAGAAACAATCATCGGTATCTCTATCTACAGCCAAGGCATAGTATATTGCAGCATCAACATGTTGTACACAGGTTCTTTGGATGAAACAAACTTTAACAGATATACAGGTTGAGTATGATGAGCCCATTCCAATATATTGTGATAATACAAGTGCCATCAGTATCTCAAAAAACCTGGTGATGCACTCCAAGACTAAGCAAATTCCAATCATGTATCACTTTCTACGGGAACAGGTTGCAGAAAAGAACATCAGAGTTGAGTATGTGGGCACAAAAGAACATGTGGCAGACATCTTTACAAAACCAATTCCACGGGAAGCCTTTGAATATATTCTCCAAAGAATTGGAGTTATTTATACTCCAAAAATGAATGATTTTTGAATGCTTATCCTATATGTCTTAGATGTACACGAGGAAGCACCATAAGAGGACAGTTTGTCAGGGGGAGTAGCTCCGGATGGAAAGATACCTTTTCCATTGATGACAAAGGGGGAGATATTTATCAGATGCAGAGGACAGAGGCATGATTCCAGGAGGATCAAATTTATTAGATGCAGAGGAAAGAGGCATGGTTTCAGGGGGATCATGAGTGATATGATTTTAGTGTTGCATCAGAGTGTTGCCATCAATGCCAAAGGGGGAGATTGTTGATTAAGGTTGGTTGTCATTGATGTCAACCCTTGAAGAAAGACTCATAGCACAAAGGTTTGGGTAATGGACCCAATAGTATTTTATGTAAATATGACTCATTATTTTTTTGTCATGATTGATAAGAAATAAATATGGATGAACTCCAAAGTGGTCCCCTTATGGTGAAAGCCCTCACGGGAAGACGCTTTTTGGAGAAAGAGAACCCATGATTAATTGTGGAATAATGAGATGAAGGAAAGTGAATTTGGCAGGGAAAATATCCTAGATGGATATTTCTTATCATGTCATTTATGGTGGTATGTGGAACGTCACATAATTCCTCACGGTTAGAGAGTTATGGCCATGAGAAGTTGGAGACCCCAGGTTTGGGTAATGGACCCAAGTTTGTTTGATGGGTAATGGTATTAGTTATCATATATTTTTTGATAATACTATTCTATATGAATATTACATGTCATGCCATTTTTGGTGGTATGTAGAACGTCACATAACTCCTCACGGTTTGAGAGTTATGGCCTTACGAAGTTGGAGGACCCTCATATGTCATCTAGAAGCCCCAAAAGGTCAAAGTAATCAAAGTGGTTTAAGAGATTTTAAAAGGTAAATAATAAAGTGAAGTGATGAGCGTATTATAATTCAAAGTGAATAAAAAATAAATTATTTCAATAATAATTTTAATGGAGAAATTATAAGTGGACCCAACCCTAAATTAAGGAAAGTGGGGCCAAGTGACCTAGAAGATGTTTTTAAGGAAGCTACTTGGAGAGTATAAATAAGAGGCAAGGCTCTCTCATTTTAATCACACTTGAGAATATTGAATATATATAGGTGTCTGAGGTATACAAATGATATCTAAGCCGAAATTCTGAGAAAAGTGAAGAAAAGAAGGCCGAAATGCAAGGAAGTATAAATTCTTTTGATGGTGCTTTCTAAGGTATGTTATTTTCCGGTCATCTCACCATTTTCGCTATAACCTTTTTTTTTATAATGATTCATATCCTGAAATTTCTATGCAAGTGAGAAAACATATCCAAGTATCTTTGGTTAAAAATTCAGCTTGTGGGTCATTTTATTTTGGGAGTTACACTCTATGGAAAATAGGGTTTGTGGCCAGTCCTGAAACTAGTCAAAATCAGGTGTTTCGGGTAAAAAACATCATAACTTCTTCATAACAGATCCAAATTCAGTGAGACCAAATGTGTTGGTTAGGGTACAGTCTTTAGTATTCTATGTAATAGTTTTATATCATTTAATCAAATATTTTGTGTGGGCCATGCTCTAGAAGGTTTCTCTCTAGAATAAGCCAAAATTCAGTAAGGTATGCCATATTTGCTATAAATCCTTTTTTGAGAGGTTCCAAGTAGTGCCACTTGGATGAATTGCATAAAACACACCGAAGAACATTGTGTATCAGTTTTATATCTTTATACATTATAGGTTCAAAGTTATGATTACTTCAAATTAGGGTTGTTGACTAATCCAAAACGAGGCATGTGAGACTAAGGAAAAGATTGATGAAAATGATAGTCTCTTGTTTTTAAAGTTAAGGAAGGTTTGCAGGAATGTGATCATATACACCAAGTCTATTACAGAGCTACAAATCAGATTTGGATGATGAAATTGATGAGGGCTTTTGGTTGTGGCACATGTTGAGTACATGGCTGAGATAAGTAGTTGATGAGTTGACACATACATGAAGTGTATAGTTGATGATGTTGGTACATATTGATGATTCATAGTTGATGAGAAGTTGACAGATGATTGGAACATACTTGGTACATGTTTGGATGCACTTGTTTATGGTATAGGTTGATTACAGGTTGGTGCATGGTTGATGCACTTGTTTATGGTACAGGTTGATTACAGGTTGGTGCATGGTTGATGCACTTGCTTATGGTACAGGTTGATTACAGGTTGATGCATGGTTGATGCATGGTTCATATTTATTGGTACAAGTTTACAGCGGTATATCTCACAGTGATAGTGTGACAGTGGTTCCATCATTCTACCTCTACTTCAGGGTGGCAGGATAGGGCAAGGACAGGTGGCTGTAGCCACCTTCCAGTTGTAGCCGGAGAACATTGCGGGTTGTAGCCTCCTTATGGTTGTAGCCATATATTTGGGGAGTTAGAGCTTCTAATTCTTCAAGACATATAAGAAAAATCATTCCGTGGTTTTCTCCCGATTTGGGTTTCCACGTAAAACATTGGTGTACTGTGTATGTGTGTGATTGTTTATTTATTACTGCTCATTATTGGATAATAATTATACATTGATATAACATTTGAAGAAAAGGATTATAATTATGTTATTATTGATTCACCCTCCCTCTCAGTAATCCAACATGCAAACCATGGGGTATTGACAGAAAGGGAAAATATGTGCTCATCTGGGAAACTATCATCTACCGAGATATCATCATCATCATTTTTTATTTGAGAAATAAAGTCAACTACTACAATATCCTTTCCAGGTGGGTCAAGCACAATGATGTTAAATTATTGCAATAACGAAAGCCACCTAGTCACCCGACCATTAGTTATAGGTTTACTCACGAGGAACCTAATGGGGAATGATCGGTATGTAAAAATACTTCATAACCTGTAATGTAATGACAAAACTTCTTAATAACATGAACAACTACCAAGAATTCATTCTCGGTAATCGTATAGTTTAACTCAATAGGGGACAAGTTCTTGCTCACAAAATAAATGGCATAGAACTGATGGTCCTCTTTCTTCCCTAATACCCCTCCTATTGCAGTGTCGAAGGCATCAATGGATATATGAAATGAGGGAGTTCAATTTGGCCCTCTAAGAACTGGTGCCATAGACATCTTAGCTTTCAGGGTCTCGAAGGCATTTTGACACTACTCAATCCAAACAAAATCAACATCTTTTATTAGTAATCCAAACATAGGTGCAAAAATATTTGTAAAATTTTCAATAAACCGTCGGTAATATCCGACATGTCCAAGAAATATTCTCACCTCTTTTTGAGTCTTGGGGGGTGGAAGTTTGACAATGAAATCAATCTTTGCAGGATCGAATTTTATCCCTTCAGATGAAACATGATGTCCTAGAACCACTCCTTTAGTTAACCAAATTTTCCATTTTTCATGACTTAGAGATAGGTTCATTTCCTGGCATATGATGATGAATTTTTCTAAGTTGTCTAAGGCTTCCTGGTAAGTGTTGGCATAGACTGTGAATTCATCCATGTAGACCTCCAAACAATCATGAATAAGATCGACAAATATCCCTAATACTGCTCATTGAAAAGTGTCAGGTGCATTACACAATCCGAATGGTAATACCCTATAGGCATAGGTGCCCCAAGGGCAAGTCAATACAGTCTTGTCCCAATCCTCAGGTGCTATAAGAATCTAATTGTACCCGCTGTACCCATCTAGAAAGGAGAAATACTTCTTTCCGGAAAAGGTATCTAGAACTTGGTCAATGAAAGGAAGAGGAAAGTAGTCTTTCATAGTGGCCTTGTTGAGTTCCTGGAAGTCAACAAAAATGCTCCATTTCCCAGTCACTTTCTTTGGAACCACTACAAGCGGGGATACCCACTTGCTGTTGGAGATGGGATAGATAAATCCAACATTTAACAACTTTTGGATCTCCTCCTTGACTATATCTCATCCTTCTCTGGGGTTTCCTAACAGGTGTTACCTCCCCCTAGGTATATATGTGATGGATGCATGTGTCGGGGTGTATACCCTTCATGTCAGTGTATTCCCAGGAAAATTCTCTTGATTTTTCTTTAAGGATATCTACTAATTGTTTCTATTGGTCTGCATCTAGCCCATAATTTATATGTAAAACTTTTCCTGGACTAATCTTGTAGGTTATAGTGTAAGACATGAAAGACTCTTCTATCTCATAAATAAAATATTTCAAAGATAAAATGGATGGTTCTAATTGTTATTGAAATTCTTCCCCAAAAATGTACTCAAATTGGGGAAAAGACTGTGGATAATCCACACATATGATAGTGGAAATAAATTGGTTTAGCACATTTTTTGTGGTGTGCTCCTGAAGTGCCCATGCATGGTCACTTGGCAATACAAGTTCTTCCCAGTCCTCATTCTCATATGGACATTTAAGACAACATAGATTCTCCATAATAGGTTGAGATAAAGGGTAAATGGTGAGCTTCTGGATAGAGAGACCATTCAAGATGGTCATTTCTCCTTCTCTATAGCCAATAAATGCATTCACTGTGGCTAGCCAAGGTCTTCCCAAAATGACGGGATGGCCTTTGGCAGGATCCTTTGAATGAATGACAAGAAAATCTATGGGGTACTCCCATGAGGCTAAAGTAACCATGACATCATCTAAAATTCCTTTAGGTATAACCCTAGTCTTATCTGCTAATTCCAAAATGGTTGGGGTAGGTCGAAGAAGAGGTTGTAATTGTAATTGTTCCAAGGTAGTAAAGGTCATAACATTGATGGCTTCCCCTAGGTATATGAGAGTGTTTCCAATGGAGACCTCATTAATGGTTATGGTCACTACGGGGTTTTTTGGATTCCCATATTTTGCTAGTTTTGGCTGCTCTGATATGTATTCAGAAAGTCCTCCTATCAAGTGTACTATAGGGGGGTCCTTTTGCTTCCTACCTGGCTTCTTGATACACAATTCTTTGACTACCTTACTGTAGATTCGAATTTCATTAATGGCTTGAAGCAGAGGAATCTTGACACACATATTTTTCAATTCATTCAAAATGTCAAATTCTGGTCGGTTGGTAGGTTTCTCGATTACCAATCGGTCTGGATAAGGAAGGACCTTCATAATTTGTGAAGTTTCATTTTGGGGAAGCTTGGGTTCTTGATTCTTTGGGATAATAACATATTCCCACCTAGTGTCATACGTGGGTTGTTTGGTGGTTTCTTCTTCTTCTTCTTCCTGGATGACCACTGAAGGTACCTATCTAGAACTTTTCCCAATCTTAGTTGAATTTCTTGTAATGGAATAGGAGTAATAACATACGTCGGGAAGGCATGCATCTCAACATTGTGAACAGGTTGAGGGGGCTTATTATTGATATTCGACACTGGATGTGCCAGTAATAGTGTCAGTCTCGGGGAGCTTGCATTTTGATATTGTAGAATTTTTTGTTGTGGAATAGTAGGTAAAGGTCGTGGAGAAAAACCTGGCAAAAGTTGCAGAGTGTTCGGTGGGAACTGAGGATAAGGATGGTTGGACATAGGGATAGGTGGAGCTTGAGGGTTTCCTTGGTTGTGTCCTCCCCTCCATCCTTGAATCCAAGGATGTTGGTACTGAGTAGACCAATTTTTCCAACCTGGTGAGTTCCAATATTGTTGTTGATAATAGGGTGGAGCTTGAGACTATAGATCCAGGTATGTGGGTTGATTCCTAGGCTGCCATGGCCTCCTAGGTGCATAAGAAGACTCCCCATAATCTCTACTCCTATAGATGACTAATAAACCAGGAAATGATGGACATTTTTTAGTCACATGGTCTTCTGTACATAAGACACAAACTGAAATGTTATCTAATGGGAATTCCCTTGAGGAATGCTTCCTCTTACATCTTAGGCAATATATGCTCATTGTTGCATTTTCCTCCTCCTGTTTCTTTTTTATTTTTAGGGTGTCCAACTGGGAACCTATTGTACTTAAGATATTTGTATTAAATTTCTCTAAAAGGTTTGCTATCTCTGCTCTTGTGATACCACTTGAACTAATTGGTTTTAAGTTTCTATTGTAAGGGTCCCAAACATTCTTTCCTGTTTTGGATCTACTCCTTGAGCAATTTTTACACATTTCACATATTTTAGCAAAAGGTTTATGAGAGATGTCACCTGGTGCCATCAGGTTAAGCATCTCTAGATATTCTTCTAAAATTCCCTTAAGGAAAATATCCCTAATTGCATCCTCTGGGAGGTCATGGTATTTTGAATTATGGGAGATGTAACAAAATCTTTCCATATAATATTCGAGGGTCTCGTCTTCTAATTGTTGGATTTTAGAGATGTCATTACGAGACTCTCTGGTCTTGCACTAGTCTTGGTACTTATTAAGAAATATGTCTTTCATGGCTTCCCAAGACCTAATACTGGATTCTCCCAACCCCATGAACCATCTTAGTGCAGAGTCTTTGAGGGTGGCAGAAAAGAGTTTTAGTTTCTGGGCATCTGGTACGTAGTTGTAGCTCCTACACAGGATGTCAAATTCAAATAGGAAAGTTTCTAGATCTTCACTGTTTTTACCGTAAAAGGTAGGTAGTGCTGAGAGAGGAATATTCTTCATGTTGACATTTGGAGTGGTGTCCAAAATTGGAAACCCGAATGTAGTTTTGATTTGGTTTCCAGTTTCTTCTTCCTTTCCATGTATTACATTGTTATGGTCCAACTGATCATCCATATTGGCTTGGTTTCCAAAAATAGAGTACCTAGGTGGTTTTATCTTTGAAGAAAACAAGGTTCCCCTTTGATGGAAAGGTCTTCCTATGGATTGGATGTCTGGGACTTTACTCGAGATGGTTGAGACTATTGGTGCCAAAGTTTGTGTCAATTTGAGATATCATTACATTGGATGAGCTACCAAACAAAATATTCACCTGTTCAGGATCTATGATGTCCTTAAAATTAGGGTCCCCTGGTGGTGGTGTAAAATAAAAGGTTGTATTGTTTGGTTCTACGGAAGGCTCGAGTGGTATTGCCTCCTTTCCTAATATGATTGATGCTTCAATTTCTTGTTCTATAGTGCTCCCTGTGTTAGTCTCTTCAGAGACTATTTTAGCTCTTTTAGTTGAGCTAACTTCTGTTTTTTGGTATCGATCTATTGATTTTGTAAGCGGAATGTTCCTTCCCCTAAAGAGATCGGAAGGAACTTTTGTTGAAAGGTTTGATTTTGATTTAATGTATCTACCTTGTGGGTCTCTAGGCCTATTCATGAAAGAAAGAAAAAACAAAAGAAAAATCTACCATTTGGTTTCTAGGTCTATTCATGAAAGAAAACAAAAACAAAAAGGAAAAACTACCATTGGGTTTGGGGGAACCTGCTATAGCCGATGCACAGGTTCTTACCTCTCGTCTTAAAGCTCCCCTTCCACCAAGCTAATGCTAAGGTCTAAGGATGATCTATTTCCTAACTACTTCTTACCTTGAGAAAACTCCCCGACAACAACGCCAAAAATGATGGGTGTTGTATATGCACTAAAAACACAGTAAAAACCCTCAATTAAATTGTCAACCCGAGGGGTAAGTAAACTTAGAGTTGTAGAAAAATATATGCCAAAGGTAGAAGGGCTAGTAGGAGTATATTCTAACTAATGAAGGTAGCTGTCTAAGGCTAATCTACTCGAGAAAAACTGTCTAATGAGCAAATCCTACTAAGAAACTTGAAACTAGGTAACCTAAGTACTTTTGGGCCAGAGGTTGATGGATAGTTCTTTAAGAAAGCAAGTAAAAACCCTACTTGAAGAAAACTAGTTCATAACAATAAGCAAAAGCAATTATTTAAGCATAATAAGAAAATGACAAAAGCAAACTATTTTAACTTGCCAACCTATATTCAATGAGTAACTACCCTATGAAAGCAAGTAAATAAACAAGAAAGCAAAGACACCTAACTAACCTACTAAAGCAAGTAAAGAAGTAAGCAAAGACAACTATCTAACCTATTTAGGAAATAGACATATAAGAAAAGACAACTAACTAACCTACTAAAGAAAATAGACAAGCAAGCAAAAACAACTAACTACTGCAAGCAATCAAATTAAAACTTCTCATTGAACAACTATCTAGCCTAAGAGGCAAATGGACTAAATTCTTAATTCAAAACTATTTCTAATTCATGAAAGGAAATCTATTTAATTGAAATAAAGAAGATCTACCAACTAATTCTTAATCTATGATAAGAAAAATACTATCTAATCTATCAAAGAAAAGTCTATCTATCCTACAACAACAATAAAACTATTTTCTAAGCTATGAAAGCAAGAAATCTATCTGTTCTGATCTATGAAAGAAAGAAAATTATCCTTTTAACCTATGAAAGAAAGAAAACTATCTTTAATCTATGAAAAACTCAAATATAATGCCGGTAGTCGTGTGAATGTCTTAGGTGTCGGATGATATCTTGATGGCCCTTGACAACAAAGGAAAATTCAAGCGGTATAAGATCAACACTAATCTCCGTGGCAAAGTGAAAGGTATGGATTAAACAATCCAATGAGAATTCATCCATGACAAAACAATGCTAGATACCCTGCATATTCATATATTAACCATCAACAACATAACGAGATCATCATCATACTTCTATAGTATGTAAGCAAACTTCATAATTAAATTCAACCATTAACTAAGAATTATAATTGCAATTTAACTCTAGGAAAGAAATTACATAAATGAAACTATGGTATATCTATTCTAACAATTCAAACTGCAACAAGAAAATGCTTATGAACATAAATTAAACTATGATATTGAAAAGTAAACTAACAACTACATTAACCAACAACTAATTAAACAAGATCTATATAAAAAATGAGATAAGCAAGCTATAATTAAAAACTGGAATTAATTCTATCCATCCATCAAATCCTTGTCGAAGAGGACCCAAATAAAAACTATGTTCTATTCTAATTAAAACTCTATTTTAAACTCGACTATAAAATCATAAATCAAAGCATAATCTAACATCTAATTGCACATGGGGTTAGTCTAGGGACTTGCAAGTCCATTCCTAATTTACAAGATCAATGCATGCTAACACAATCCTTCATTCTATATTGCAAAAGAGAATTAAAAGCAATTAAATTATAACATCAAACTAATTAACACAAAAAATACATGTACAAAAAATAAAGAGAAAAATTAAATCATGAAATGCATAAACAAACACGAAGACAGTTACCATACTATTGGTGGCCCCCTCAACAAGTCATGGTCACTTTGTAAAAGCACACCACAAGCTCAGCAAGATGAATTCACCATAAAAACTCAAAAACACATTTCTTATGTAATCTGGCAATGTAAAATAGCAAAATAGAGTAAAAATGAGTTTGTCTCCAATACACTGGTTCTTCTACTTGGTTAACAATCATCTGACCATCCTAGTGGTATTTATAATCTTATAGACCAAGTGTTCGACCACACGAGGTTTGAACCACTTCTAAATTCAGAAAATTACAATAAATGATGCCCTAACTGATTAAACAGAGCGAGCCAATAATCGCCCTCTTGAACAACTAAAAATGAGTTGTCAGAATTCTAGTAGCTAGAGGGGGCAGGCATGAACAAAATCCACGTTCCTGCTTCTCCCATCACTGGTCTCCAATACCATAACCGCCAATTCGACCTCCATTTTTGTGCAATACACAGTGCTGGACAGAGTGTCGTATCAAGTGTCAGAACAAAAACTGGAAGGAGTGCCAGATCAAGTGTCGGAAGCAGAAACATGGTGTGTTTTTTCCCTGTAACATTAGAAAAACATGAATTAGATCTTGGTAATCATAAAACATGATGAGTTATCCTCAATATAGTCATTAAACATGAATTACATGTACCTAGTGTCGATCATACCGTTTTATCATGCAATTCTTCAAAAAAATCCTTTAAAATATGAAAAACACATATGTACATGCGACAAAAGTGTATAATAATCATCATAAAAGTGATCATATCTCGGGCCCAACAACCGATATATATGTTTTTGATTTTAGAAGGGGTTTGAGAGATGCCAATTGTGATGGTAGGGGAAATGTTCACCATGTTTCCTTCAACGTATATACCATGTGTTTCTAACAAAACCACGACGTGACCAACCATATCAGTCATGGAGGACCTAAACTCATCCTGTTCAATCCTCTCAAGGTTTGGGAGAAAATAAGATCTATGATGAAGGTCAGCCCAAGGCCTATCAAGACCCGACATGGCCTCTAAGATGGATTCATCTGATGGTAAAGTATCTTCGAGGCATTCATGTGAAATAGATTAGTGTGCAACCCATATGGGCTCTAAGGCGGGATCCACCTCTTCCGTCCATAAGGAGTAAGGCTCTGGGTCTACAATAGATTCTTGTCTAGCCTGATACACAATCTCTACTGCAGACAATGACATCACCATCCTGATATGTGAATGACCTTTGTACGATGTGGCTAGAGAAGGTAGGGTCCATGAGTCATTAAGATATGAAGTACATAATTGAATGAACCTTAATGATGATGAAGACACATCATAGATGGTATTAATGTATGACATTGTTGTTGATTAATTTAAAATTCCCATCAAGGAGGAATACATTCCGACAACAATGTTCTCATTTTCCTGCTAAGAATTATAGATAATGAGGAATGAAGGTCCCATTGATGTAGATGAACTAGGGTGAAAAAAATACAATTGGTCGATCATTACAATCTTCCCTTCATGAGGAAAGCATAAACCGTGGAATATAGATGACATATTGGTTGTCATAGCGTATGTCCAATTATGTCCCAGTAAAATATTGTAGTCGAGGGGTGCATCAACCACCTCGACCTCCACAGTCTTACCACCTAACATGATGTGGAAAGTGGGAAGGATACCATAGGGTCTAAAAGAACGTTCATCGAATGCAATTAACATGGTCATATATTGAGAAAGTGGCAGAGATCCAATGGATTTCCAACAAGATAGAGACATCATAGATGTCAAATCACCTTCATAAATTACAATACGTTTTGTTAGCACTCCGTAAATCTATTTGGATGATAAATAGATGATGGAGGTAACTTTTTCAACCAAATTTGAGACCCGAAACTAGCCCTTCATATCTAGAGAGGGCTCTCTCAGAAATGGCCCAGTCTCTGCACAGTATATGACTTTGCAAACAATAGCTATATTTAACACCGATGATAAAATGTTTCTGGTTATATTGGCGCAAAAGAGTAAAACTCAGGCTATGGGGTCGATTCGAGGAAGAGATGAAACAAATGAATCAATGACTGGATTCGAGAGGAGAAGGCTAGGCAAGCAACAACCTTCAGTGTAAATCATAATGTGTGGCGGGAGAAAAACACAGAAAGTAACTCAAGAGCATCGTTGTGGATGAATTATGAGTTAGCTTGAGAGGAAAATGTTTTGTCTAAGTTGTGCGAACAAGGGGCGCTATACAACAAATACACAGGTTTGAAAATTTGTTCTGAAATAGATAGTATGAGATATGAAATAAAAGGTATCAGGAAACACATACACAAATAAAGAGACACAATACATCCGACTATCACAACTAGAATCTTTTCATCAAATCACAAGACCTTTGCATTAAATTTCGGTCAAAAACTTAGATTACATACCATAACAATCATTTTCTCAAAATTTCCAACCTCCCCGTTTTACATAAAAATGAACCCCATATATAGAAAACTAATGTCACCCTTGGCTTCCAAGGTCGAACTATTCTCTCCTCGAATCATGGATTCAGGTTCTTTGAAAGAGAACAATAACTTCAACGGATTTACTAAAAATAGGAAATCCAACTTTGCCAAATCATAATCGTAATTGAAATATTCTTTACAATCAATGATCAACATTCGACCCTATGGTTTTTATAAGTCATTATTTTCACTGCTGGACACTCTGTCATCCATGCACAACAAGTTTTCTACGCAATAGTAACCTACAACAAAAAACACAACAGAATGCGTAGTAAACTAGGAAAATAGGCGTTAAATATGACGTCATATATCACAGATAAAAAAATTATTTTTTGAAACTAAGAGATTTTTTTGTAGTTAATCTTGTTATAAAGAAAAACCTCTCTCGGTTCCTTGGAATTCATCTCCATATGGCCTGAATACATGTCGCCAAAACATGTCTCAGACAGGAAATCATGAAAGATGAAAAATAGGGCTCAAATATTCGTTCGAATATCCCAATCTGTGACACATTTTGAAAATATGAGAGAGGTTTTTATTATTTGGCTTGTATTAGACAAAAAACTCTCAGGGATTTTCAAAATTCCTCTTTAGTTGGTCATAAATTAATCTTGAATTTGACCACTAAACCAATAATTTGCACAACACAACCTATAGCATGTATGCAGGAAAATCCTCTGCGTGAAAGCATCCTATGCATGACAACATCCCACTGTGCGATGAAATACACTATGTGAAAACATCGTATGTGTAACAGAATCCCACTGCACGATGAAAACCACTGTGTCAAAGCATCTTATGCACGACAACATCCCACTGCGTGACGAAATACTTTGCGCGATAGCATCCCACTGTGCAACGAAATCCACTGTGTGATAACATCCTATGCACGATGAAATCCAGTGCGCAACAGAATCCTTAGTGTGATAAAGTGCTTTGTGCAGTGTGTAACAAATTGTGTAGTGTGCAATTTCAAATGAAAATGGAAATAATAAATGAAAACCTTCCTTTTGAAACTGACCCTTGGATATGTTAGATGAAGCCAGGCATAAAAACAATATGGGTGCTAACAAGCATGACTTTGCAAAATTGTTGACAAACCTCTAACCTTAGCCATGAAAATCATGGTGCTAACAGTTGGCTCCAATGAGGATGTTATCCTCTCTGTGAGGTAGCAAATAACAATAGACTAGGTGCCAATCCATTGGGCTTCTCCCAAAATCAACTTTCCAACTGTAACTTGTAACCTTCATCCACTGAAAACCCAAAACTGTATATGCTCCAAACTGAAATTTGAATCTAAGCTAAAAATGAAAACTTTGGATTGCTAAAAGAAATTCTAGTAGTACCGATCTTATTCACACTCCTACCTACCCTAACTTTTGTAAAGGATGCTAATCAAGTGAAATCAAAATGCCAATGTAACCATGCAAGCACTTTTTCCACTTTTTGCTTTCTTTGCACATGCTTGCTCCAAAGCCTGTTTACTGATAAGCCATTCAAAAATTTATCTATAAATTCAAATCTCAAAAAATTAAAAACATTGGGAGTGTTTGTTGCCTCCACCAAAAATTCAAATGGATCCTCTAAAACATGCACAAAACAACAACCATGTTTCGTCCCTTCCACTGCATTCTCATTTTTATTTGATTTAACCTGTTGATTGTCACCAAGAGGATGAAAAATCTGTTGAGACTGCTAGAAATAACAATCTTTTGAATCAAAAGGAAGTGCTAGCTGAAATGAAACCCTTGGTGGAAATAAATCCATATCTACCATTGACGTTGATTGACCATCATCTTTATTTCCAAGCTGGTAGTTGAGCATAGACTATAAATCTTAACTGAAATAACCTTCCATGTAATCAACAACACGGTCATTAAATGCATGAGAAGGTTGTTGGTCTTCCTCACTGATAACAATTTGCTCAACCAACCTGTTTTACATAAAAATGATCCCCATATATAGAAAACTAATGTCACCCTTGGCTTCCAGGGTCGAATTGTTCTCTCCTAGAATCATGGATTCGGTTTCTTTGAAAGAGAACAATAATTTCAACGAATTTACTAAAAATAGGAAATCCGACTTTGCCAAATCATAATCGTAACCGAGATATTCTTTACAATCAGTGATCATGATCAAAATTCGACCCTATGGTTGTGATAAGTCATCATTTTCATTGGTGGACACTCTGTCATCCCTGTACAACAAGTCTACTATGCAATAGTAACCTACAACAAAAAACGTAGTAGAATGTGCAACAAACTAGGAAAATAGGCGTTAGATATGACATTGCATCTCACTAATAAAAAACGATTTTTAGAAACTAAGAGAGGTATTTGTGTTTAATATCGTTATAAAGAAAAACCTCTCTCGGTTTCTTTAAATTAATCTCCAGATGGCCACAACACGTGTCACAAAAACATGTCTCGAACATGAAATCGTGAAAGCTAAAAAATAGGGCTCAAAGATTTGTTCGAATCTCCCAATCCGTGACACATTTTGCAAATATGAGAGAGGTTTTTATTACTTGTCTTGTCCTATACAAAAAAATCTTAGGGATTGATCCAGTTGGTCATAAAGTTATCTTGAATTTGACCACTAAACCAATAATTTGTGCAGTGCAACCTGTAGCATGTGCACAGGAAAATCCTCTGCGTGAAAGAATCCTATGCGACAGCATCCCACTGTGCGAAAGAATCCTATGATCGACAAAATTCCATTGTGCGACGAAATCCACTACACGATAACATCGTTTGCGCGATGAAATCCAATGCGCGACATAATCCTTTGCGTGGTAAAGCACTTTGCTCAGCGCGTAGCAAATTTTACAACGCGCAATTGCAAATGTAAATGGAAATAATAAATGAAAATGTTCCTTTTGAAACTGACCCTTGGAGATGTTAGATGATGCCAGGTAAAAGCAATATGGGTGCTAACAAGCATGCCTTTGTAAAATTGTTGACAAACCTCTAACCTTAGCCATGGAAATCATGGTGCTAACACGTTTGATGATACTATTCACACCCTCCACATGGATTTGAAAGGCCACATGGTAAGGTAAGAGAGGCTTGACATCCACAACATAAAACTTGATAACTTTTGAGCCAATGGGGTCTAGAGTTCCCAATGAATATAACAAGGAATTCCTATGTGTTGGACATGTCTGCAGTACCAACAAAGATGACATCATGCATGACGTTTGGCCCAAATCCTTGACAATCAAGTAATTTTGGGAGGCTCTGGCATTAGTATTTTGAGATGAGTTCTTAAGGACTCCTTTCAGAACACAAGGTAAAGGTTCATGCTTATCAATCTAAAAATGTGTTTCCAGCAGAGGAGGCTCTGGACCTAAAACATGTTGCGAAGAACCATAATCTTGAGTCCTAGTGGCTACACTAATCTCAGATCAAACCATATTGACGCATTGATGGACGCCATCATGCACGAAGGTATTTTGACCTCCACTCGACGTATTTACGGTCTTGGAGACTCCTAAGGTCATATTTTGATTATGTGGAAACAAATTATCCAACACAACAGAATGTTGTGCTATGAGCCTCGAGGCTTCCTCCATTTTGGGGCATAAGTGGGTGAGGTAATCCTCTTTACAAAGTTTAAATGGAAACTTGACCTTAATATTTTATTTCTTTCCCTCACCAACATTATTATTAGATTTATCATTAATATTGTCATCCTTGCTTTTATTATTGTTATTATTATTACCACCCTTGCAATTATTATTACAATTTTTCTTCTTGTTCCCTCCAGGTTGTTGGTTACCTTTTGCATTCGTCGACTACACATAATGTACATTCATCGACTAGGTGGATGAGGAAAAAGTTGTAGCTTTTTCTATTGCATATTGGTTAAGAGACAAATCTTTCAGTTGGTTTGTCACCTAGTCTGCATACTTGTATTTCGTGGAGCCTATGATGCCATTGGCATGAGGCCCGGGATTTTGTCTAGGATCATGATTCGAGCATCATGCGTCAGGAATAATTTCATAGAGAATATATAAGATCCAATTGTTGGTATTTAAAGATGGCCTCTTCCTCAAATGTCAGTCTGGATGTAGAAACATCCTTTGAAATGTAAGGAAATAGGGATTTGAGGAACCATTCCAACAAAAAATTTGGAGAAATGTAAGATTTAATCAACGACTTCCTTCTATGCTACTCTTGAATATGATATGAGATGTGAGTGGATATATCTTAATGAAAAGATGACAAAATTTCTATGTCGACATCGTAAAGAAATGACAATTGGAATTGGTTGAGAAAAACCAAGACCAACTCATTGAAAGTTTGGTAAGTTCCCCTAGGTAACTTTATGTACCATTTCACGACAACCCCATAAGGGTGTGTTGAAAAAATCTCAAGCGAATAAAATCATCATTAAGGGAGTTGGACGAGCACCATCTATGAAAGGTAGTCACATGATTATCTGCATCCTCGCCACTCTTACCCTCAAACTTTAGAATGTCATAGGGTATCTTGGTAGGGATGGGGGGCCATGACATATCATGATGCACTGGGTCGCCCATTAATATTGACAGGTTTGGAAAATTTATCATGGCCAGAAAAGGGAGCAGTGGTGGTAGCGTCTAGGACCATGCTCCCAATAAATATTGTATTTGAGAGATCGCAGGCCAAGAAGGGTTCTGGTATACACCATGTCCTTGTATGGTAGGGTAGTACCCTCCTCCAAACTGATTCATAAATGGTTGTAAGGGCATCATCACTGAGGATGCCACTTGCGAGGAGAAAGTAACATGATATGGATTACTCAAGTGAGGGTATATATTTCCCCCATATGAATAAACTCTGTGAGGGGTTTTCCCATACTATAAAATTGACTCCCCACCTGATGGAACACTATATGTTAGAGGAAGGTTTTCCATAATAAAAGTTTCCATAGGAACCATCATTGTGGAAGAAGGATGGATAGATTGGATATAAGAAGTAGAAGGACTTCCCATTTGTGCAATCCACCCTTGAGAATTATAACTAGGATTGGGTATGAAGGAATGAGGATTCCAACCTCCTATTGTGGGAGTTGGTTTAGGGATATGACCTCCACCAAACAATAAACAAGTATAAGGAGGCATCGTGCCCCCATAACCAAAACTAGGATTTACATTAGACATCAAAACAAAGGATGACAAGTGAGATGTAATATCTAGCTTATGAAAAGAGAAAGGATTATATTCCTAAGGGATCAACTGAGTACTATGATTAGGCATACCTCTCAGAAATACAAAAGGATTTATCCCTATGGACTGTGCAGAGACCATGGGTTGGGTAGCATTAAGTGAGGGAGTATTCAAAATCCAAACAACTGATGATGAGAGAGTCGAGGGGACTTCACTAACCATAACAGAGGCTTGAGTTAAAGGGATTCTTGACACATTCATATCTGAATCATTACTCATGGGAGGATGCTCATACACTTAAGTGACAGAGATGTATGTACCATGTTTATTAACTCTACACCTTTTAGGAGGTGGATTCTGTAACAAATCAAAATATGGTACTTGAATCAGACAATGACGAGACCGA
Organism: Picea engelmannii; assembly: GCA_009831015.1. Lineage (NCBI taxonomy): Eukaryota > Viridiplantae > Streptophyta > Pinopsida > Pinales > Pinaceae > Picea > Picea engelmannii. Next base: position 187,626 of record ML779096.1, on the reverse strand, counting down.
CGTGGAGGATGGTATTTCTACACGATGACTTAGAACTCGAAATGTAAAAAAAATCCTAAGGCCACCTAATAAGCAAAGAACACACTCCTAAATAAAACCAAAGGTTAATGCACATAAATGAGATATGATGGTTGAAGGGACCTCCCGAACTAAAGAAGGTATGCCTCTCCTAGGAGGGGATGAGACTCCCGAACAATAGAGTGGAGGTAACTGAATTATTTATAAGGACCCTCATGGGATTCACAACAAAATCGATCATGTCCCTTCGAAGAGAAAACCCTCCATAAATTATGTGTGTTGTCGGATCCTTATCTGATAGAGGGTACCTACAGAATAACCCATACAAGCAACCTGTGTAGATACCTAGGTCAAGCAAAAATGGTCACCATGGTATAACCGATTCTTGGGAGAGAATTCATAGGTCTAGTCCACTATATGGGAAGGTAGCAAAGCCTGAAGTCTCGAAAGCACCGCCTCTCACATAGGTAAAGGCACTAGCGAAACCCCCATACAGGAATAGAACCCTAAAAATATATTTGATACTAGGAAGGTATTAAAGGGTTTTCTCTGCAACCAAATTCATGAGACCCCATGCTTAACTCTAGTGTCAGCAGAGCCTCCCGAGGAAACCAATTATACAATGGGTTTCACCACTCCCTCGTTAAACGCATACATTGAGTTTTATAGCCTTAGAGAAGTTTACTTGGAAAATCCTATTACAAGGCCCTAGATTGTAAGCTTGTTTGTGTACTCTGAAAAATAAAATTGTTTCTAATCAATTTTAATTTTTCAGCATTAATTTTAGTGGCTTCTTGTTACTCAAGAGGTGAGATGATGAAACTAATGGTTGTTGGAAATGTGTAACAGTTAGCATATGCTTGTCATTGATGGCAAGTACAACAGTGAAGATGACAGGCAAACATAAGACAAAGGAAATTAAGCTCAGGAGGAATAGCAGTCTTATATGCGCAAGAAGCATAGGAAAGAGACCGAGAACCGTCGGATCTCACTCGGAAATCCCGACAGCTATTGGATCGGGAGAAGCTGCGCAAATGTAAAGCGCAGGAGTTAAGCGCAGAAAAGAAGTGATCTAAGCCGTCAGATTGGAAGCAAACCCCAACAGCTGTCAGATATGCAGAAGCTGCGAGGGAGATAAGCCATCGGAGAATCGGGGATCACGATTTCAAAATGAAAAGAACTCATGACAACGGAAACTCCGATTTCGCGATGTGCGAGTTCGCGATTTGATCGCAGCCGTTAAAACACGCATGAGATATGAACCATCGATCCAACACACGTCA
>ML779096.1:153517-173127 GCA_009831015.1 Picea engelmannii | reverse complement strand
TGACTGATGCTGAATTTGCCATTGTCTATTTCCCTGCATTATTGTGATTATCATTTAGTGTCTCAGCAAAGAGTTTAAAAGAAGCATAATTGTTTAAGCACGGTAACAACTGATTCACCCCCCCCTCTCAGTTGTCCAACAATGGTGTTATGAATCAACATATAAAAATAAATAAATGTAAAAACATTGCTAAGTACTAGTCTTTTTTTTCAAAGAAATGGTATGATTCTAAATGTTGTGCATAGGATGCAATCTCTTCAATTTTAATGAAGTGCAATCTTTCCTAACATGTCAGAATTAATGTAATGCAGACAAAAGTGCAAATTCTCTAAATAAAATGCAAAAATGAAACATATTCTTTTTTGTATTTTCAATATAATGAAATGAAAATGAAAGGATTGAATAAATAACCTCTCTGGAAGACCCTAATGGAAGCACAAGAAGACAAGCCAAGCATGAAACCAAGAAGCAACTACCCAGACTAGAATTCAAGGACAACAAATGAGAAAAATGACAAGAAATGAGTTTGCCCAAAAAATTCAACAATGATGCAACTTCCTATCACTCTGTAGGCACTCAACAGACAAGATAGGGACCCGAGAAGTCTCAACAACCAACAAAACTCACCCAACAAACACTAAACCTAGCCAAAAAGACTTAGAAAATAGTGTACGTGACTGTCGAGGGAACATAATTGTTTGTACGTGAATGTCAAGGGAAAACCCGTGTATGCCAAGAAAGACACTGACTAGGCAAGTTTTAGGCAAAGAAACTCAGATACAAAGAAAAACAAATGTTGTCAAGCAACAAGTGACACATAAAATTAGGAAAACATAAAGAAATGAAGGAGAAAAATCACTAAATAATCCCAAAAGGGAGATATCCCCAATGGAGTCACCAATTTTGTTATCAGGAAAATATCTCTATGTCTTGGGGTAAACCACAACAAATGAAACGACACCCAAAAATCAAATCTAATCTCAAGTATTCTAAATAAATGGAAATGTTAACAAAAGGAAGGCTAGAAGCCTACCTCATCCAAACGTTTGAAGAAGACCATAGTTGAGCTCAACATCCAAACTTGTCCTCAACATCCAAGATACAGAAGCATATGGAGAATATATGAAATGTTAGCATATATACTAGCCTAATCCATCAACATGAATAACAAATATTCCCATGGAAAGTAATACAAATATTTGCAACATATAATTCGATGAGAAAAGAGTATTTCTATTAATGTAATCAACAAAAGTACATAGGTGACAAAATTCTGTAACAAAACATATAAGAACCAAGAAACTAAGTCCCTCCACTTGGGCCTTCACCACTTCAATCTTCCACAAAGGAAATCTCCAAAGTAGTAGGAGTAATTGAACTTCTCCTTCTCAAGACATGAAGAGATTGGGGGCTGAACAAAAGAAGTTCATATTTTCAAGGAAAAAGGGATGCAGACTCAATATGAAGTGAAATTTCTCCATAGTGTATTTTATCTCAATTACGAAATAATTGAAGGATTGTATATGGCTCAATTTATAGCCTCCAAATGGAATTGAAGGGTTGGGTTATAACATTTCCAGTACATGGAAGGTCAAGGATCATGGATCTCGTGACATGACATGGAAACTTGACATATTTTTTAATTTTTGAGCACAAAACCTAATGTACGTGGGCTGCAATGGAGCAACTTGTGTATACCCGAGTTGTCTAACTATGGCTCGCATATATGTACACAATTTTGAATTTTTGACTCTAGAATGAGAACAATGTGGGATTTGAGTCTGCATAGGGAAAGGGAAGGCCATCAAAGCAAGATGCATGAAGTGTGGAAAAAAATGATATAACAGGAAGAAGCACATCTGGGAAGGAATCAAGCTCTTTCATTTCCACTTTATTTCTCTTATTCCTAAAGTTGATCGTCTCGAGTCATTTAATGCATTTAGATATATAGATATATGCAACATTGTGTACAATATTATATCATAGGTGTTGGTTGTTTGATTGAAGAAATGTTTATCCAAATTTATCTCTCCTAAACATTTTGGATTTTTAGAAGGTCGACAAATCCACAAAGTAATATGATTAGGTAAAGAGGGTATTCACAATATTAAAACTAGAATGAGTTAACAATGGTGAATAAGATGGATTTATCTAAAGCTTATGATAAAGTGTGCTCGATATATTTGAGATTAATTTTAATTCAAATTAATTTTAACTTATCTATGGTAAACTAGATAATGGTGTGTGTCACATTTGGTTTCATATGTTGTTCTTATCAATTGCTTAGCTTCACCTTTAAGAGGTTTGAGAAAATGATGTCCATTTTCCCCAAATTTATGTTTATCAGTGGATGAAGGGTTGAGCATATCCATTATAGAATCCAAAAGTTCAAGGGATATTTAGGGTATTAAGGTTGGAGGTAATGAATCACTTATTTAGTATTTGTGGATGATGTATTTTATTTTTGTAATGGTTCTATAGAGGAGGAAGGAAATTTAGGGAGATACTTAGTCTATACAACAAATCTACTGGAACGGAAATAAATATTCACAAGTATGTTGTTGTTTTTAATGACCTTCATGAGGAAGTAGTATAGACTTTGAGAGGATTATTTCCCTTTAGATTTTATAACTTTCAATAAGGAATTAAGTATCTTAGTTATAATCTTAAACCAAATGGTTATGGTAAGAGGGATTGGACTTGGTTACTCTCTAATATTGATAAGAGAATCAATTTTATGTGCAATAGATGACTATCTAGAGGTGGTATATTAGTCTTAGTTAAATCTATAATATAGGCCATTCTAGTTTAATAACACTCTTTGAAAGATATTCCTAAAGTCATTTTGGAGAAAATTAGAAGGACTTGCTATAATTTTCTTTGGAAAGGAAGCTCTGATAATATTTGAACTCACTTAGCTAAGTGGTAGACTATATCCATACCTAAGGATGAGGGAGGATGGGGCCTTAAGAAAATTCACATGTTTGGCATATCTCTTGCTACAAAAATTGTTTGGAATTTGATTACAAAGAGAGTTTATGGAATATAACTATTATTCAAAAATATATATCTCTAGGTTCATTACTGGATTGGATCATAAGTGAATCAATGCAAAGAACTGGCAATTGTTTTCCCAATAATGAGTTCCTATTTGGCTTGGAAAGTTGGTGATGATTCATAGGTAAGGGTGGGAGTTGGTGCTATCATGGGGTGTGGGAATGTGGTTTTTTAATCTACTAATTTGATCCAATGTATTCAAGATATAGATAGATGCACACTAAATTTAATAAGGGATCCTATATCTACTAACATATGACATTAGGGGTGGATTATTTACTCAAGAATTAGGTTTGGGGATGAATGTGTAATGATCTGAAAATAGAAGGCTAACTTGTTATGCTATGCAACCACCCTCTGGTTTATGTGTCAAGTTCTTGGTTCTTCTTTGCAATGTATAGGTGTGAGAAAATGTTCTTTTAAAAGTTTAATCATGTGTTATAAATCAATACACAGCCATAAAAAGTGCAGCAAATAACACAGCAAACTCACAACAATACCAAGATGATAAAGGAGTTCACCCCTCTCTGGGCTACGTCTCCTTGAGCCTCCTTCAATGGACTTGGCTCTTTGGGATTAGTTTGTCAAATGCTCATTACAAGCTACTGCTCAACTCCAATGAATGTACAGACTGTACCATTGGATTCAGAATACATAAAAACCCCAAAATTGACTGTAAAAACTCTGCAAATGGACAATGGCTCATCCAACAAAGACCTCTCCTACATGTGGCCTCCAAGCTTCCCTGAACTTGAATGAGGTAAAAATACCTGTAGAAGTCCTCCAATGGATCTGAAACCTATCCCAAAGTGTTCAGAGCATAATAAACAGTCAGAAATGACTATTCAGTCTCAGCAAATGGTTAAGTGCTCATCAGAGCAATGCCTCAAACAATGAGGGCTTCAATGGTCCCTTGAGCTTCCTCAAGCTTCAATGGTTAAAAACCTGCATTATAAGTCTCCAAATGCCTGTGATAACCTCACCAATGGACTCAGAACGTCCAAAAACCCCTAGCTGGGCTTTTACAGCACCTGATTTGGATAAAAACTCAATAAGTTATGGCCTCTGCCATTTTCGCCCTTCAAGCTTGCTGTAACCTGTTCGCCATTCTGCACTCTGCAAAACTGAACCTGGCCTCTGAGCGTTTTCGCCTCCCAAAACCTAGCCTCCACGCATGTTCCCAAAAAATGTGCAATCTGTCGAACAGTTAGGGGAACCAAGCCCCCGAATCGCGGAGGTAATGGGCGCATGGGCCATATGGCCACGTCCCAACGCATTTTCGGGGCTAACTGTTTGTAAATCAATACAACCACGCCACATGGCGGGTCGTTGTTCACCCGTTTAAACCATGTTAAAAAAAAATCGCGCGTATTATTACACACGGCATAAAAACCTTGGTTATACAAAAAGTAAAGGTTATATTGTATACCCGCGCGCTCACCATATAACAAAGGGTCGAATGGTATATAAAACCGTAGCTTATAACCATTCCCGCGCATATTTTTAAACCGCGCCAATTAACATTTTGAATGGTCACATGGTTCATAGCACAAAACCGTGGGTTGTAACTTTTTAAACCACGAACTCCGCGTGCTATGTATGAAACGGTCACATAAAATATGGCATAACCGTTTACACCAAACTACAACCCAAGCCGCGCCAAATTCCGAGTTATGGTCGTATGGTAAACACATAGAACTGGGGGTCCGTTTAACATTACTCCCGCGCGCAAACGGTTACATATAACAACATATAACCGGGTTGCAAGTATTAAAACCGCGCGCATATAACACATACAATTCGTGTATTAACTTTTTAAACCACCGCGCGCGCCGAATTCAAAAATGGCATGGGTCATATGTAATAGCCAATGACCGGGGGCTGGGGCTTAGCCCCAACCCTAAACCCCGCCAATTTGAAACATGTGAAAATTCAAATAAATTAAAATTCATTTCAAATCCAACGGACACGCGCGGCATTGTGGTTGGCATAAAATTGTAAAGTCGTTTGAAAGGAGGGGATAGGTCGTGGGGTCGAACCCCACGGCCACCAAAATTTTACGGCCCTAACATTCGTCCACATATACGCCACGTGTCAACATATAATTCGCCCGTTAACAACCAATAAGGATCTGCCACGTCACCACTTGACCAGTCAACGCCACGTCAGCACTGTACGGCCTTGCCACGTGGCAGTACGGCCTGCCCAGTCAGCATCCTCTTTTTTTACTTTTTGGCTCAACGAACAGACCTCGATAACTTCTCCATACTGACTCCATTTGCGAAAGTTAATATACCGCCGGAATCAGGAGAACGAGACGGACGCAATGGTACCGTTTTCGTTGCATTCCGAGCACTTTGAAAATTGAGCATTTTTTTGACCCCTGGTCCAGATTCTGATCATGTAATTTATTAGAATATCTAACAGTCAGAACTACATAGATCTCATACTAGGTTAAAGGAATAATATAATGTTTTGGTGTGGGAAAAAAACAAGATTGGTGTGCACTATATTGCTAAATTGGTCTAAAAGACTTTTCTAGATAATGCACATCAAGATCTAAAAAAAGTTGTGGGATAAAATGTGGAAGAATAATGTACTTGTGATTATGTGTCTAGCATTTAATATAAAGGTATTTACTTGGGAGAAGTTATAGAAAATAAACAAAGAAGTTCCTAATATATTTTTACTATGCATACATGGAGTTGAAACTACTACTTATCTCTTTACTGAATATATTTTTTCTCAATAGATCTAGAGGGATTTGGGTTATTTGATGGATTTTAATAATGTTTGGCATAAGCCATGTGTAGAGGAATGCTTGAAGAAATGGTATGAGAGGCAGGGATTAAAAAATTAGAGAAACATTCCTTTTTTTGTTTCTATGGGGAATTTTGATTGTTTGTTATGTTGTGTTATTTGAAAATAGACCTACGACTACATTATGTGTTACTACTCAGGTATGTGCTATATTTCATCAATGAAAATCTTGTTTCAAGGTTGTGTCCACTAGATAGGTGGGTGAAGTAACGATAGACAAGTCAATACTTTGGGGATATTTTAATTGGGCTTGTCAGGGACAAGATTCAATGAGTAGTATGGGGGGCATACTATATCATTATGAAAATCATTTTATTCAATTCAAATTGAATCTAGGTAGAGGAACAAATAGCCATGGTGAATTCATGGAACTAAAATACATAATGAAAATAGTGATGAAAAAGGGGCTACACTAGTTACAAGTATACATGGATTCAGTTTTAGTAATCAATTGTGTAATGTCCCCAAGGCCAAGCCCCATTGTAAATCATGTTTATGAAATGAATTGTAATTATGTTTTTTATAGGCTAGTGAGACAAGTTAATATAAGCTGGTGGGCTTATGTGATTATTAGGCCAGAGAGCCTAAGTGTTGAAGGCCAAGAGCCTGATTTTGTACATGTATCTATGCATATTATTAATAAAAATATAAACACCACCACATGCAGACCAACCACGATGGATGAGTGATGGGGGACTAAGCTTCCACAGATTGGGCAAGGGATTAGGGGCTAGAAGGTGGGAAGAGGGGCTAAGTGTTGAGCCTAGGGGCTAAGCCTAAGGGCTTAAGCCTTGGGAATAATATTTTAATATTATTCCAAAAAGAATGTGAATAATATGCTTTATCCTAAGTTCTTTTGGAAGGAAAAATAACCTCCAAATGTATGGAACACACGTAGTTGCATGGGTGACAATTGTCAACGCAGGCGCATGCAAATAAAGTGTCTGAGATCAACTGTGTTGGGGGTTCCTCCACCATTCGACCCTCGACTACCTGGGCGTGAACCCGTTTGACCTCGGGAATAGCCCTGTGCATCTTCTGAACTGTACGTCCCGTCCAACACATGCAAGAGACCTCATGCCATTCTGAAACCGAGGGGTGAAATCTGTGTGTTGATTTTGGGGATAGCTTGTGTTGATTTCTGGAAAAGCCGATGCATCCTCTGTCTGAGCAGATCGAGCCTGTGTGTGGAGTCTCTGTCCCAAAGCCATAACCGTGAGACCATCCTGTCATTGCTGAGCTTGTTTGGAAAGCCTGTGTCTATTTTCCCCGTTGGTTGTTGTGGTCATGCAGTGCTCGACTTCCTATGGCTTGTTGTCCAATTTGTACAACACTCTCTCCAAGTGAGAGAGGTGATTGAAGTTGGAAGAACAGGATGCTTGGCCTGTGAGGTGAGAGAGTGCGCAGAGGAAGAAGAGAACACCTGGAAGGAAACCTGTAGCTTCCACAGAGCTCGGAGACTTCCGGTCCGGTCTATTGCTGAAACCCAAGGCAAGGGAGGTTAGCAGCCGAAGGACTTTCTAGGTGATAGAGAAGGTGTATACTCCTGGGGTGGAACAGGCATGTGGGGAAGGAGAGTATGTGGCAGTGAGTATGAGTGGTTCCTGGGAGAAAATTCCTTCCTTGTGACTGTGTGTTTTCCCTATAACCCCAGCCTAGCCTAGGATTCCTTGCTTTGGGGGTGGAGCTTAGTCCCAGCTCGGGGGTGACCCACTGGTGAGCTTGATGAGCAGTGTGGTCTAAGGCTGGGAGGTTTGTGGAAGGCCTGCACCTGGTTGTTGGAATTACCACCGTTTCAAAGATAAGTACCAGATGATGTTTTAATTACTTTTCTACATGTCTGTGTATTTATATTTATCATGTATTCTACTGTGCATACGAATTAATGTTAAAGCCATTGATTATTTATAATAGCAGTAGTTATTTTGGTTACTCTGAGTTTAAATGTGTTTCATTTTCTTAAATGCATGTCTTATATATAGAATTAAGTATGAGATTGTTATTCCGCATAGTAATGTTGGCTGACCATGGGGTTGATGGTTGGGAATGTTACAGTTTGGTATCAGAGCCAAGGTTTCGATGCTGAGACTAGATGGGCCAGTTGAGTGGTCTTTGGACCAAGGATTTGAAGAGAAATTGTGTCTGGAGGACTAATTTCAGACCTTTGAATGCTCCTGATTGTCAAGGAGTTACTTGACCGTGTTACCAATCTCAGAAGGTGTAGTGGTGTTATGAAACCGCAGCTGGGGTGGCATCTGGCCACAGGGAGAGAGTACTCCACACCAGAAGTGTTGGAGCCTTAGGATTTTCTCAGGAGGGAAGGCGAACCCTCGTGACCGTCAGACTTGGAAAATGTGCACAGGGTTTAAAAACACTTAGGAGTTGCACATGAACACGGAAATTGCAATATGTGAAATTCCGAAACGATCTACACCGCAGATTGTAAGTGACCATCGGATCAAGTGGAAGAATAGACCGTAATTTCAAAATTTTGGAAAATGGAAGTTTGATATATGGGGATGCATGAACTCCCGATGCCGAAACCCTGAAATGACAAAAAGATCTACGCCGTAGATCGGAGAGAAGTCTAACCGTTGGATTGGCTTGGAATGGACATGGACACATGGGTGTGCACCACGTGCTAGTCAGTCGAGAAGACAAGTGAGAATGGTTGGACTCGATGACGTCACCGAAGGTGACGTGAACTTTCCTGAAAATGCCACGTGGCATCGTGATAAAGGGCGACAACTGTACTATGGGCCTGAAGAGTAAAGTAAATCAGAATTTCAGAATTTGGGAGTTGGAGTGAGAAGGGGTTGAGAGTCTCATGGACCAAGACCCGGAAGCCAGAGGTCCCAAAAGAGAGTATGAAAGCCTCGTGGACCAAAAACCCGAAACTCGAAGTCCTAAAGTCCCGAAATTTGCAGAGCCATCAGAGCTCATAAAACTTTGTGAAGTCAAAATGTTTTCTCACTCACGTTGATTTATGAATATTGTGATTTTGTTAAAGGATAAGGCCTGACAAACTCCGGTTGACTACATGTTGTGTGTGCAGAGTTCAACGGGTGTTAGGAAAACCGAGTATACAAATGGAAGAGGTATATATTGCCTAATAGAGGATGAAAGGGTAGGAAGGGATGTCAACTTGGGAATCGAAGGATCAAACTCTAATGGGCATGGAAAATAGATGGATAAGGAGGGACATATGATGAAAGTCATTGAAAGATTGCAGAAAGATGCCCAGGCTCACCGAGTTGATAGTTGAAAGATCATGAGGGTCAGGGATCAATAGGGTGAATTCAAATTAAAGATGTTGAAGAGCCTAGAAAGAATAGAAAGAAAATTGGAGAAGGGAAGTGACTCAAGCAAGATAGAGAGTCACAGGACCCCTGAGAAGAAAACAAGATCAAGCCTCCAACGTTTGATGGAGAACATAAGAAGGAGGAAGATGTTGAAACCTGGTTTCTTGGCATGAGGAAATATTTCCAACTGCAGAATTATTCCCCTCATGCAGAAGGAATAATTGTGATGTATTAATTGAAAGGAAAAGCATCCATGTAGTGGGATTAGTTTGTGCAGGTGCAACACATTAGGGAGAAATATATCACTTGGAAGGAGTTCAAGAGGTATTTCGAGAAGAAATACCTGACCAAAAGATATTATGATAGAAATATGAAGGAGTTCTTCGAACTCAAGATGGGCAGCATGACCATTGATGAATACAAACAAAGGTTTTTGGAACTACTGAAGTATGTTCCATTCATCAAAGATGAGGCTATCAAGATTCATAGATATCTGAGTGGACTGCCACCTTCCATTAGTGACAAAATCCAGTATGATGATCCCAATACTATGGAAGAAATGATAAGAAGGGAAAAATGCTTGTATGAACAACAATGAGAAAGGCCTACTTTTCAGAAGGCTTGGGATAATCAGAAGAAGTTCAGGAAAGAGTAGAGGCCGAAGGGAAACAAGCCTCCCTTTTTCAGAAACAACCCTCAGGGATAGCCATCCTTTAGGGAGCCCAGGAAGGCTGAAGTGGATGAACAAATTCCTAGACCGCCACCTATGGAGTGTTGGGGTTGTAAAGGAAACCATAGGTACCGAGACTGCCCCCATAGAAAAGATAAAGCGAGAACCGTCCACAATGTTCAACAAGCTAAAACCATGGAATTCATGGGCAGAAGGATGCCAAGGATCTATGCAACCCTAGACGATAAGCAAGAAAAATTTCAATCACGCATGATTGAAGTGGAAGGTATGATTAACAATCGACCAATTATTATTTTAATTGATTCGGGGGCTAGCCATATTTATGTAGACCCTAGGGTGGTGGAAAGTTTGCATTTATCAAGAAGAAAACTTGAAAAGTCTTGGTTAGTGCAGTTGGCTATAGGAACCAAGAGAAAGGTCACTGAGTTGATTAAGTCATGTTTTGTAGACATGAATGGATTGAGCACGAAGGTTGAATTGAATATTCTTCCTTTAGGTTCTTACGACTGCTTAATTGGGATGGAATGGTTGGACCAACACCATGCCCTTATGGACTGTTGTAACAAGAGGTTTACATGCCTGGATGAGGAGGGAAATAAGAAAATAGTCCAAGCAATTCCCAGAGTTGTGGTTGTTAGAAAAATCTCAGCCATGCAGCTAAATAAGTGTTATAGGAAAGGATATCAATTATTTGTAGCCCATGTGGAGGAAGCATCTAGAGATGAAGTCTCAAGGATTGGGGACCATGAGGTACTCACAAAGTTCAAGGATGTATTTCAGGAGGTACCTGGACTTCCTCCAAAGAGAGACATTGACTTTTCTATAAATTTGATGCCTGGAGTAGCCCCAGTGTCGAAAGCTCCTTATAGAATGAGTACGCCAGAGTTGAAAGAGTTGAAATTGCAGCTTGAAGAGCTTCTAAAGAAGGGGTACATTCACCCCAGCATGTCACCTTGGGGTGCCCCAGTCCTATTCATGAAGAATAAGGATGGGATGTTGAGACTGTGTATTGATTTCCGACAGTTGAACAAGGTAACTGTCAAGAAGAAGTATCCTCTGCTGAGGATCGATGATCTTTCGATTAGTTGAAGGGTGCACAAATATTTTCAAAGATAGATCTCAGATCAGGATATCACCAGGTAAGAATAAAGTATGAGGAAATCAGGAAGACCACCTTTAGAACAAGGTATGGTCATTATGAGTTCATAGTGGTGCCATTTGGACTGTCAAACACACCTGTTGTTTTTATGTGCTTGATGAATGGGGTATTCAGGGACTATTTAGACGAGTTTATCATAGTCTTCCTGGATGACATCTTGGTGTATTCCAAGTTAGAGGAAGAGCATGGACAACACTTAATATTGGTGCTGCAAGTGTTGAGAGGACACCAACTATATGCTAAATTGAGCAAATGCTCATTTTACCAAAGGCAGATCCATTACTTGGGGCACATTTGTTACCCATGATTTTAGTCAATCTTGATGATGTATTGATGATGGTGTACTCAGGCTCCTCATAATAACTTTCTCCTAAGAAAAGTGACATTCATATCTTCCCAGAAAACTTACTTTTGAAGAGAGTTCACAGGTTGCTAATATCCTAGGGTGCAAGAATGACCCATTCTCGGAGGCTTCCTTAAGCTAGGGTGCGAACTTCTCACACTGTGCTACATAGCTAGGGTGCGAACTTGTTCTAAAGCTTGGAAAAATATGAAGTCTTGATGGTTCTAGAAGGGAATCTTCTAGAAGAATGGGTTGGCATTCGAATGGTTATCCTTTTACTAGTTTCCCTGATAGTCTGGGATCATTCTTATCCAAGTAACCATCTCATTCTCTCCTATATATTGATGGAATTCTCATGGAAAAGGTTAAGCAAGATTCATTGGAGAATTCGTGAAAGAATTGTGTGAAGGACCTAGCTTGAACAAGAGCTTGGAGACCCTAGCAAGTCTATCAAGAGGAATTGGATCTTCTTCATACAAGGATTGAGAAAGTGTGTGTGTTGGAGATAAGAGCCACCGAAAGGAAGCCTATGACATCAAGGCGATCAGGTTGTATCTTCTACTTTTGATTAATATGATACAGTGGCATGTCCTTTTCCCATAAAGCTATTCTTACTTTACTATGTAATTCCTTGATCATACACATAAGTTGTCAGTTGAATATATTTTGCTATATTCACTTTGGTTGGTTTGTGTTGTCTTGGTCTTGACCTCACGAGAGGAACAGAGGGAAGCGGGAGTAATAGAGACCCTAGGAAGCGATACAAAGGTATGTTACTTGTTCCTCCCTACTAGCTAATTCAATGGTCAAAACTTAGGGAAAGAGTCATGTCCTGTCCTGTTTTGTTCTAGATCTAGGTGGATCTAGGGAGATCTGTTAGTGTCCGCACCTACCAATTAGTCCGATAACAAAATCGACGACTCTACTGGGGATATAACCCATTTTATTTGTGGTTTTGGTATTTTTCCTTGGCCATTTGCTCTTGCCTTACCTTTCTACATTCATATCAATCTCTGAGTCTTCAGGATACCCTGATAGACCCTCTGGGTTCAGAGGCCTCTTCAATTTTTTTGTCTTTTTCCAAAAATTTGCTTAGTTACAAACATTCTCGCACTGCACTCCACTATGGACTGCGAGAATATACTGAGTTCACACTTTGATTTTAGGTCCAGTGCGAGGTTCTCGCAATCTTCTCAAAGCTGGCCTGCGAGAATGACCCATTCTCGCACTGTGTAATACTGTTAGCCTCCAAACCCTCTTTTCAAAATTTTGGATTTGAGTTTTTTTCATTTTCAGCTGCCCAGATCAGTATAGGTGCCTGAAAAAGAGCTTCTTGGACCATTGTTTGATGTTTTTTTGTCTTCATTTTTGTACACGAATAGTTTTAGGAAATCAAAGGCTCTTCCTATCACTTTTTCTTGACTTTCGTTTCTTGACTTTTCTCTGCAAAGATATACTCTCTGATTGTGGAATCTGAGTGTGCTTGTTTGGTTAAGAACCAACGATCGGTTGAAGTTGAGATTCTTTGTCTTTATCATTTGCTCATTATTTGAAAGATCACTTTTCTCATGCAATTGAAAAGACTAGTTTGGTTTTCTTGTTATTTTTGTTTCCATTGAAAGATTGGTTTGGGTTTTTATCTATTGCTTGTTCATTAGTTTTTGGTTTTCTTCACTCTCACCATCATGGTGTAGGTACTTTTTGAAAAGTGAACAACGTTTTTCTTTCAAAAGCATTTTCATCTTCGAAAGTATTGAAAATCAATTGTTGAAATTATTGAAAAAGAAACAATAGAGAATTGTTATTTTGGAGTGATTCGTTGCAATTGCATTTTAAAGGAAATTGTGTATTGTAGTTCAAGTTTGATCCGAAAAACTTCTCTTTCCCTCCCGTACATAGGATTCATTTAACAAAAATTGCTATATTTCATTCTTATCCATGCATCGTTGGGTCAGAGTCTCATACAACATCAGTTTCATCTCCGCTTCCTTTGAGTAACAACAACCCTTAATAACATTGCGCAATCATAAAATTTAATTAGTAACTCTTTTCTAGGGCTCTATTAAACCAACATTTATCTAGGCTAGCACTTTGGAATAGGTAGACAGATACACTCTCCAAAGCACAAAACACACAATAGAATCTTGTGTTAAGGAGTGTCAAATTCCATTTACAACATCTTTTCCTGGGAAGCCCTTCTCACACAAGGGTCAAACACAAGGTCGCATTGATATTGATAGAGTTACTCACCCTGCTTTGTTGATATCATTGTAGAGATTGCACGTATTACGGGGGTCACTTGGAGGTATACCCACAATGATGAGTGGAAGCCTTTCGAGTTGATTTCGGGCTAGATACCCTACCCTTGCATGTGGATCGAACTATTGACTGTCCCCCCAATATTTATTGTTGCCGGTGGTAACCTTAGTGGCCTATCTTTCTAGGGTCTTACACAAGGTGACTGTGAAGGGGAAAGTCTTCATGGTACCTGGAATCGACATTGGCCAAACTCACTCGGGCTCCTTGGAGGGTATACCCATGATTATGTGTGGGAGCTTGAACCAGGGTGTAAGTCCGTTAAGCAGGTCGTCAACGTAACTTTTCCACCCTAGCCTAGCCCCTTCTCGTCTTGTTGTTGCGACGTTGGATTTCATCACCAACTAGTGGCTTCAAAATTTGAAGGTCTTGATTGCTTGGTATTGTTTCCTAGATTTTGTTTACTAGCGCGTGTTGTTTGTTTACTAAAGTTTACCATATGTTCTTTCTACGTAAGTTTGTCACTCGTTTACAATAGCTCCTCCACGTTGTTCCCGTAGAATGCAGGGTTTATCTCTAGAGCATCTGGAAGGTTCTCAACCCTTTCCTACAAGTTCACCTAAGGGCTCTCCTCGACAAAGTGAAGTCCAAGATGTTACCACACCACAAGTGGAACGAACTGACTCTCTAGAACATTTCTGAATTACCAATACTCGAGAGGACTTTCGACTTCACCCCAATTCTGAGTGACCGTTTAAGCGACTGAATTCTTTCGGAGACTTAGTTGTTACGTCTTCTGGATCACCGGTTGGACCCTTTCCAGGCATAGAAGGCCAAGATCCTTTTTGGTCTATGGGTGTTTTTCAACGGGACCTTTTTGGTCCAGGCTCACCTGTGATTTCCGAAATCATCTCACGTGTGATTTCTGAAATCTCTAGTCCAAAGACAATACCGTTTACTACCACCTATTACTTTCCTGGTACGGACGCCCCGTGATCTAACCACATCTTGTCCATCCCTATTGAAATGGGCCATGACACAAATACTATGAGTGTTCACACCGGGATTACCGTGGTTATCCAAGCTCCCATCGGCACACCGCTCACGCCCAATATCACCCCGACACTACCGCATGGATATCGAGAATTGAATGCTTCCATTTCAACTCCTCTGCAAACCCCATCTGGCTCTCCTGGTGGTCCCTCTTTTTCTGGGCACTCTCTTCCCAGTTTTATTTTGACACTCCCTCAATTTCCTTTCAGAGGACCTTTCTTGTCCTCCACTGGAAGTCTTAATCCTAGTGGCACTATTCCGTCATTCCCACCAAATTACCAGATTCCCGTCGATGGACAATTTCATCAAGGTGGTATGACTCAACCCCCTCTCAGCGGGCAAATTCCTCTTGGAACGCACATCCCAATTGGAACACAACCCCTAATTGGAATGCTTCCCCCAATAGGAACACCACCTTCAATAGGAGGACTGACCCCACCTTATGGACAAAACATACCTCCGTCCTTGGCCAAGTATTGGAATCATCTGATACAACATCCTCCTCAATTGTCTTGGGGGAAACAGTTTCCAGCTGCATCTGTTATACCCCCTAATATAGGCCAACCTTATCCATGTACGTCCAATCCTATTTGGGGTTCGAATTCTCAAACTCACATCCCTATTTAAGGATACAATCCCATGAGCTACTATCCTCTCCAACCACCACCGAATCTGTCTGGGTCTTCACATTATATGCAGACTACTTATGGTCCTACTGATTTTCCGATGGGGCTTCCTCCCCAAAGCCACCAGTACGCGCAGGTGAATCGACAGTTACCCTTCTTGGCTACTTTGGATCTTCTAGATTTGTCAAGGATTTTAAATGATCCAATTCATCACTCTCCCCAATGGCCTTCTATACCAGCCAAACTACCATTGGATATCCCTAAATTCGACGGAAAAGCAAGAGAGGACCCAAATAATCACGTCATGACTTTTCACCTCTGGTGTTCATCCAACTCGTTGATGGATGACTCTATTCGTTTACGTCTTTTTCAGTGAACCCTCACAGGTTCTGCTGCGAAGTGGTATATAGAATTACCACAAGGTTTCTTCACTAACTTCAACACCTTAGCTATGGATTTCCTCACACACTACCAGTTACCAATTTGTTATGAAATAGGGAACGAGAGTTTGAGTTCTTTCAAACAAAACAAAGCCACTCATATATCCGATCACATTCATAAGTGGCGACAGAGACGACATCTCATTAAACTCGAGCTCCTTGATCAGTTGTTGGCAGAGTGGTTCAAAAAATCATTTGTGAACGACATCGGTCGTGACATCGCCATGGGTGGAGTATTCATGGAAGAGCAGGCCATAAGTCGATCTCAATACCTTGATCTCATTTACTCACAAATGGGTACCCTTTACGATTTACTACCTAACTTACCTCGTCCTTCCACTTTAACCACTTCAACTACTCCAGCTACTTCACATGCATACGACGGTGTGATTGGCACTTTCTAGGCCCAACCACATTCTGCCTCAAGCACCAACCCCAAACCTGCTTCTTCTAATGTTCAAAATGCTCCGTCTCCTGCCCCTCACACTGGAAAGTCTTCTGAGGTAAATGCAGTTCAATCTACCCCAGTCGGTAAAAACAAATCCTAAAAGGGAAAGGGTTAGAATAAGGAGGACAAAAATACTTCTCAAGCAGAGCAAACCAAAACTACGCCTGTTGACGATCAGGATAAGCGCAAACCTCGATACCCTTGTCTTATCTGTGGTGATGATCACTACATGAAGGATTGTCCACAACGCGTCGAGGTCACTAAGTTCCTTCAAGGAGCTCCAAAAGAACCTGTTCTAGCCATTTTGTCGCAACCCATCCCATCTCAACAACAGGCTCAGTTGGTCATTCACGACCAACCTTCATCTTCTACTACATCCTATGTATTGATGTGTACTGGCGATTCAAAGAAGAACGACATTGCACTCACCACTCGAGCCAAATATTATTCTCCCTCTAAAGAGAAGGTTGATGGCCTACCTCCTTCATTGGTACAACCCTCTCCCGCGACTCCACCTACCAACGGTCCTCTTCATCTCAAACAACCGAGCCTTGACACAGTTCTTTGACCCCCCCCAAAGGGCGTCATTCGAAAATCAGCTTTCAATCCACATGCTCGTGCTGCCCAGAACTACAACATTGTTGAAGATCTGGCCCAAGCACCTTCTGCGATGTCAGCCCTCGAAATCCTTCAAAGTTGTCCCACACAACGGAAGGCACTGTTGAAAGCTATTGGTGGAATCGACCTGACGAATACAAATTTAATAATTTTTGACTTGGAAGATCACAGTCCATGGTTACCTCCTCAACTCGCGTTGCAGATCCAAGTGATTGTCTTTGACAAAAACATTTGTCGAACCGTTATCGACGAGGGTGCCTCGACATGTGTCATGTCTCTTGCTTGTTGGAGAGCCATTGACTCTCCCTCTTTGAATGAATCCTAGAACACTCTCAGAGATTTCAATGTCTCTAATTTTAAGCCCTACGGTATCCTTCCTTCATTTCCCATCACGTTAGAAGGCAAAATGGTCCAAGTTGAAGTGGAATTCTTTGACGCTCCCCTTGATCACAATCTTATGCTTGGCCGTAGCTGGATCAATTCCATGCACGCAGTTGTGTCAACTCTTTTCCATGTGGTACGTTTCCCACATCAAGGGAAGGTAGTCACTGTCGACCAATTAGCCTTCTTTAACTCCAACACCCATAATGGAAATGTATCGTTCATCACTAAAACCCCACCGGGTTATGAGAACGTTCGTGTAGGCCTTCTCAAAGACTCTTCGCTAATGGGTACTTTCGCCATTCCACCGCCCGATGTTCCACACTCATCCATTGCTTCAATCAACATGATATCCACCTCGATTCATGACATTCCTGTGTCTCATGACCCATGGATCATACCTGACCCTGGAGATCATCTTCGTTATGGCAACGAAATGCCGTTAAGTCCAGTCAAATCCGCCTATCAGGCCATTCAATTGGCAACCCCTTCTACCCCCTCTCTTGGTGAGTTATCTCTAGATCCTTTCCGTGTCATTTTTACCATAGACAAGATGATCATGTCTGTCATGGAGGACACCCCTTGGGACGATGTACATCATCGTTCCATCCTCTTCCTGGAACAACATACCATTGAGAACTACCAACGGATATCGACCTCGTCGACTGTTGTTTTCATATCAACCGTTCCTGGGTCCACACACGATGTGTTTTTCGAAGGCAACTTAAGAAATATCTCGCCCACTATTCCCCTCGACATATCCGTCAAACCTGGAATTGTCAAAAATGTCCATACCGGAGCTTCATGTTCCCCTGACGAGATTGTCACCTATACGTCCCTTTTCAAGGAGTTTCGTGACATCTTCACCTGGAGATACGAAGAAATGTCGGGTATCGACCCCAACATTGTGATACATGAGATCAAGACATACCCCAACGCTAAACCCATCCGACAACGCCTTCATCCAGTTCACCCACGTAGAGTGGCTTCTATCAAGCTCGAAGTTGAGAAACTTCTCAAAGTTGGCTTTATTTACCCGGTGGCTCTCACCGACTAGGTTTCCAATCTTGTCCCGATCGATAAGAAACAAGGCACCATTCGTGTATGCATTGATTATAGGGATATCAACAACGCTTGTCCCAAAGACAACTTTCCTACCCCCTTCGTCGATCAAATTGTCGACGATTGCGCCGAAAGTGAAATCTTCTCTCTCATGGATGGTTTCTCCGAGTATAATCAAATCAAAATTGTTCCCGAGGATCAACATAAGACTATTTTTATTTGTCCTTGGGTTAATTTTTCCTATCGGAAACTCCCTTTCGGTCTCAAGAACGCTGGCACAAATTTTCAATGCGCTATGTCTTATGCCTTCCATGATATCAAGCACATCATTCAACCATATATGGATGATTTACCCGCTCACTCAATGCGCCAAGTCGATCACCCAACCCGCCTCTGAGCCATTTTTGTCCACTGTTGGTTCTACCGTATACGTTTGAATCCTCATAAGTGCGTTTTCTGCGTGGAATCTAGCCGCCTTCTAGGTTTTATCGTTTCGCGTCAAGGGATCCAGGTGGATCCTTTAAACAAGATCGAGATATGCTAGGAGCTGAAAAATTCGAAGCCATGTGGCGAGGTCCTTATATCGTTAGACGAGTCTTGGAAAAATGGATTGATGAGTCAATAGATTACGATGGTATCCCTTTGAGTGAACCCAGGAATGGGTTGTACTTGAAGAAGTACTATGCATAAAATCACCTGTGCACGAGTACTTGTATTTTTATTGTATCATACTTCTTGTGTGTTACTATAGCTTTCTTTTGTCGTTATCTGGTCTCTGCCCTTATGTGACATTGTGTTTGATTTCCAGATGTCGGAGTCTTTGCTACCCTACATTAGCTTCGTTGATGGTGCTAGCCGTAGTACTCAGAACCTTGCTTCCACTGCATGGGCAATTTATGATAGTACAAACGAACTTGTCTCCTTATGAGGTGTCTGTCTCGGTCGTGCGACCAACAATATTGCAGAGTATAGTGTCGTTATCGAATTGTTGATTGATGCTATCTCACTCGAAATCCATCATTTGGTTGTACGACTCGATTCGCAGCTTGTAGTACTATAGGTAAGTAATGTCTATACTATTCAATGTCCTACTTCGTTACGGGTGTATTTACGAATTCACCTCTTGGAATGATCCAGGTGGATATCGGGGGCCACCCACCTTTTCCAAATGACTCAAAACAGTTTTCTGGCCATTTTGGCAATTTACTATTTTTAGCAGGTTTTCACTTCCGAGGCCATTTTGAGGGCCTAAATGAAGTTTTTTCAAAATAGAGGTTCTCAATGATAGCCAAAGGCATTATTTATCCCCCAAAATGAATCTCCTCGATGATACCTTTCCAACGAGCTATCACAC
>ML779096.1:114253-143718 GCA_009831015.1 Picea engelmannii | reverse complement strand
AGCAACTCAGTGGTGAAATATCCACTCACCTTGTTCCACAACTTGGTCTCAGGGATGAAAGACTCCTCCACACCATTCTAGTCTTAGGGCCAGTTTATCGAGGGAGGTTCGATCCAGCTTATCCTGAGGGCCTAGGGCCATTCTGACAGTTGGGTTTTGTTTGCAGGGGAATGACCATCAGTTTAAGGGATTTTCTGGAGGGTTATCATCATTCTATATTTGTCTGCAGATTGGGACATCGTGGAGCCATAGGGGACGTCCTGTGATTTAGTAAAACTCAGATCTAGGGAGATCTGTTTGAGATCTGAGCTCGAAAATTCTCCCACGGGATTCTCATAGCCCGATCTATATTCTTGGAGAGTTTCATATCATTTGGAGGCCTCCTTCATCAGGGCCAAACCAGCTAGGGTTTCAATCATCCAGTGGGGCACCCCATTCAGTGGGAAATTCAGATCTACAGAGATTGAGAGGGATCTTGGAGATTCAGGCACCTGGGTTATTCTTACCATTGTTCGATCTATATTCTGGGAGAGTTTCAGAGCATTTGGAGGCCTCCTTCATCAGGGCCGAACCAGCTAGGGTTTCAGTCATCCAGTGGGGCACCGATTCAGTGGGAAATTCAGATCTACAGAGATTGAGAGGGATCTTGGAGATTCAGGCACCTGGGTTATTCTTACCATCACCCGATCTATCAATTGGCATATTTCTTAGGGTGATTGGACACTTTTGGCAGCAAGGCTGAGTTATTGAGGGTTTCAGCCTTCTATTGGAGCGTGGCATTCTTCAGCTGGAGAGTTTGGCATTCCGATCTACTTGTATTGATCTTCATTTCTTATTCAGCCTTTGGAGGCATTATTTTGTATTAGCGGGAGCATTTTGTAGCAGCTCATATCTATTGCTTGTACGACCATTTGAGGTTTATGCCAGATCGGTCATCTATTGTATTGATCTTACATTGCTCATAATAAAGAAGGTCAGATCTTTGCTTGTGCTTCTACATCTTGAATATATTGTGATCTCCATGTGTTGATGAATCTTGTATGCACTTAATAACTCAATAAATTAGTAGTAGTTAGTGATTCCAAGAAAGAATTTGTCTTGGGATCATTATACGCCTGTGAGCTCACCTACGAGAATGACCCATTCTCGCAGGTCCCATGTAGCTCACCTGCGAGAATGGATGAGCGCCATAATAACCCCCAAAACAAACCAAAAATGGTGGTTTTTGCCAATGAAAATGAAAAAATAAACCATGAAAAAGTAGAGGACAAAGAGCCTACCTCACTGCCGCTGACGGTTCGTTGAATGGACGCTCGTAACTCCCGCAATATGACGCCGAATTTCAAGGGTAAAAGAGAGGTTTTTGGGCTCAAATAGTGGTAAAGTTAAAATGATATGGTAAAAAGAGTTTTTAACCATTTATATTCACTTTTACCATGTTATTGAATTTTTATAATTATTTATTTATTAAAACCTAATCCCTAATGCCCTTTTGAGTACAAATTTTGTAGGCATAATGACTTCGATGTTCATGTATAGGGATGTAGACATATTTTTTCTTCTTCATCACATGTTTTGTTTGTTTTTTATGGTTTTTGTATAAAACCTCGAGCTGGGTCTTTGTCCGTTCTCATGCTCGAAAATACATGAGAACTCGATCGAGCATACTTTTATCACTTTTTCGGGCTCAACAAGGTTATACGAAAAAGGAATCCCCCTGGAGTCCCCTTTAAGATCTTTTCAGACTCTCTAAACATGAAAAGATAGCCGAGCGACCTTGCTATTTTCATGCTCGATAAAGTATTTGAAGAAAGCATCTGTTGGGCGATAATTTATCTCATTTTCGGTCTCATCAGACTATTTTACGAAAAAGGAACTGAGAGAGTTCTCTTTTAAGTGTTTTTACAAACTCTATAATCATGAAAAACCTTCAAGTTT
Source organism: Picea engelmannii (assembly GCA_009831015.1). NCBI lineage: Eukaryota > Viridiplantae > Streptophyta > Pinopsida > Pinales > Pinaceae > Picea > Picea engelmannii. The sequence continues at coordinate 141,780 of ML779096.1, read as the reverse complement.
TCTATCTTTGGACTCGTTAAACAAGCATCGACAGACCCTTCATGGGACCGAACCACTCCTTCCTAGGGTTCGTTAAACATAATCCGAAGAACTTATCCAAAGGATAAGCTTATATCAACAAGCATATGTTATCATCCTCAAGCTTGCGTAAAAATAAAGAGGTACTCGCCAGAAATGGTGAAGGAAAATTTGGGAAAGGGATATGTTATCATCTTCATATTAATTGGCAGTAAGTGTCTCTCTTGAACATGACACCCCGTATTCATTATTTTAAGCTAGTTTGGGAAATCCATTTGTCTCTCATTCAATTTGCTACAAGGTCATACCCTGCATCGTCTCTGAGTCAATGCTGCCAAATCATTGGTCGTGTCAATCATATGTTCAAGAGAAGTTCATCTAAAACCTCTATTGAGTCGGCCATCTGCAGTTGTCCATCCTCTCCATGTCGGCCTTCCTTGTGTCCAATCCAACTTACATCATACTCTGTTTCACCTTCAAAATCTGTTACTCATTTCGTGTCATTGATGGGGGATACATCAAGGCCCTCCTATGATGAGTTTTGTTCCATTGACTTTAGCTCATTATCCGGAAGCAAGACTTAGAAATTGTTTGGTACCTTGGAACTTGCATGCCTCAATGGCAGGTTTCCTCGCTTTCGACAGTGGGTTTACATCATTGACCCCTGATCGAAAGATTTCGTCGGATGTTCGACCTCAACTCATTCATTCACATTCAAAGGATTGTATTAGAGTACCTTGGGAGTAATTGACATTAATGGTGATTTCCCTGGCACGTGTTAACGGTTTCATCAATGACCGGTAATCAAGTGGTTTCTACCATGTTCAACTTCAACACATGTAATCACATGGTTAGATTCGTACTTTTGGGAGACAGGATTGAAGACCCTGGATATCATCTCTTGGTTGAGGTTGCGAATATGTGTAATCTGCGACACATAGATCCACTTTGTATGTCTTGTGTCTATGTCGTCTCAATTTGAATTTTCTCACATAGATCCACAGTGTATTCCTGGTGGCTATGCTATATTTTGACGGCATGGATCCACAGTATATGATTGGTGGCCATGACCTATGTCTACAATGTCATATGTCTGTGATATGAGTATGGGAATGCCTACCTCAGAATTAATATATATGATATTCTGCAGATGCTTCGTTGTTCGCAGGTTTCTGATTAGGTGCGCTCTTGGTTTCCGACACACACATGCAGTTTACAAATTCTTTCGGTTGTCACTGTTTCTGGCCTCATACTTTGGGGGGGCATTCTGTTACCCATGATGGTGTACTCAGGCTCCTCATAAGAACTTTCTCCTAAGAAAAGTGACATTCATCTCTTCCCAGAAAACTTACTTTTGAAGAGAGTTCGCAGGTTACTAATATCCTAGGGTGCGAGAATGACTCATTATCGCAAGCTGCCTTAAGATAGGGTGAAAACTTCTCGCACTGTGCTACATATCTAGGGTGCGAAATTGTTCTAAAGATTGGAAAAGATGAAGTCTCGATGGTTCTAGAAGGGAATCTTCTAGAAGAATGGGTTGCCATTCGAATGGTTATTCTTTTACTGGTTTCCCTGATATTGTGGGATCATTCTTATCCAAGTAACCATCTCATTCTCTCCTATATATTGATGGAATTCTCATGGAAAAGGTTAAGCAAGATTCATTGGAGAAGTGGTGAAAGAATTGTGTGAAGGACCTAGCTTGAACAGGAGCTTGGAGACCCTAGCAAGTCTATTAAGAGGATTTGGATCTTCTTCATACAAGGATTGAGCAAGTGTGTGTGTTGGAGCCAAGAGACACCGAAAGGAAGCTTGTGACATCAAGGCGATCAGGTTGTATCTTCTAATTTCTATTAATATGATACAGTGGCATGTCCTTTTCCCATAAAGCTATTCTTACTTTATTGTGTAATTCCTTGATCATACACATAAGTTGACAGTTGAATATATTTTGCTATCTTCACTTTGGTTGGTTTGTGTTGTCTTGGTCTTGACCTCATGAGAGCATCGGAGTGAAGTGGGAGAAACAGAGACCCTAGGAAGCGATACAAAGGTATGTTACTTGTTCCTCCCTACTAGCTAATTCAATGGTCAAAACTTAGGGAAAGAGTCATGTCCTGTCCTGTTTTGTTCTATATCTAGGTGGATCTAGGCAGATCTGTTAGTGTCCACACCTACCGATTAGTCCGATAACAACATTATTTCAGAAGAAGGGATCTTCGTGGATCCTAAGAAAGTTGAGGCCATCATAGAATGGTCAGCACCAAGGAATGTGGTGGAAGTTAGATTCTTTATGGGTATAGCGGGCTATTACAGAAGGTTTATCGCAGGGTTCTCAAAGATAGCTCACCCTATCACTTCCTTTCAAAGGAAGGAGAAAAAGTTTCACTGGACTGAAGAGTGTGAGAAGAGTTTCCAGTGATTGAAGCAGTTGTTAACCAATGCTCCAATCTTGAGTATTGCAGATCCAAATATGGATTTCGTGGTGTGCACAAATGCGTGTAAGGAAGGGTTGGGAGGAGTTCTAAGCCATAATGGATTTGTAATATGTTATGAGTCTAGGATGTTGAAAGAGCATGAAAAGAATTATGCCACTCATGATTTGGATTTGGCAACAATCATTCACTCTCTAAGGAAATGGAGACATTACCTCATGGGAAGGAGATTTGAATTGAGAACTGACCACAATGGTCTAAAATATTTGTTTGATCAACCGACTTTAAATGCTAGACAAAGTAGGTGGTTGGAGTTTCTATGTGACTATGACTTTGATATCAAGCATATCAAGGGAAAGGAAAATAAGGTGGCTGATGCACTCAGCAGAAAAGTGCATGAATTACATGCTACAACCATTAGCATGTACATGAGTGATATCAAGGGTAGAATTTTGGGAGCTGCAAATGTTGATTTGCAGTACAGAGACTTAGTAGCAAAGCTACAACAACGTGAGAGATAGAATAAAAAGGAAATTTACACCATAGAAGATGATGGATTACTCCTGTATAAAGACAGAGTGTATATACCCGATGTCCAGGAATTGAAACTTGCGATTCTAAAAGAAATGCTAACATGACGTATGCTAGACACCCTAGATATCAAAAGACTATGGCAGTAGTCAAAAGCCATTACTTTTGTCTGGGTATGAAGAGAGAGAGAGATCGCTGAATACATCACCATATGTATGGAGTGCCAGAAAGTTCAGGTTGAGCATAGGCACCCAGCAGGGTTGCTGCAGCCTTTTCCCATTCCTGAGTGGAAGTGGGAAGTGGTGACCATGGATTTTATTACAGGATTGCCTAGAACAAGCAAGCAACATGATTCGATCATGGTTGTGGTGGAAAAGCTTACAAAATCTGCCCATTTTATTCCACTAAAAACCATTCACAAGGCAACAGATGTTGCTGACATCTTCTTAAAATAAGTGGCACGCTTGCACAAAATTCCTAAAACGATTGTGTCTGATAGGGACCCGAAATTCACCTAGAATTTTTGGAAAGGTCTATTCAAAGGATTCAAAATGAATCTAAATTTTAGTACAACATATCATCCCGAGTCTGATGGACAGACAAAGAGGGTGAACAGAGTAATAGAAGACATGTTGAGAATGTACGTGATGGACACACCATCAAGATGGGAAGACTACCTTCATTTGGTAGAATTCACCTACAATAATGGGTATCATGCATCGTTGAAGATGATCCCATTTGAAACACTTTATGGAAGAAAGTGCAACACTCCAGTGAGCTGGGATAATCCAACTAATAGAGCAGTAGGTGGGCAGAGTTTCTCAAGGAGATGGAGGACCAAATGATAGAAATTAAACAGAATTTAAAAACTGCCCAGGATAGGCAGAAAAGTTATGCTGATAAGAACAGAACCCACCGAGAATTCAAAGTGGGTGATCATGTTTTCCTGAAAGTGAAAACTAACAGGAGTTCCCTGAAGCTGGGAAGTTGCACCAAGTTGGCAGCAAGATTTTGTGGGTTGTTTGAAATCCTGGAAAGGATTGGGCTAGTTGCATATAAGCTTACATTACCTACATCTATGACTGTACATAATGTGTTTCATGTTTCATTTCTTAAGAAATATATACCTTATGCTAATCATGTTATTGACTGGAATGTGGTTCAGGTGGAAATAAAAGGTTTCCTGCAAGTGCATCCTGTGCGCATATTGGACAGGAAAAACAAACAGATATGGAATCAAGCTATAGGGCTTGTAAAGGTCCAGTGGACCTGGTACGGTCTTGAGGATGTGACATGGGAGCATGAATATGTTATGCGGGCAGAGTACCTGCATCTTTTTGAAAATTTTGAAAAGCTTGCAGAGACAGTGTAAAGTTGCACTGAGGACAGTGCAAAAATAAGGGGAGGGGGATTGTAATGTCCCCAAGGCCGAGCCCCATTGTAAATCATGTTTATGAAATGAATTGTAATTATGTTTTTTATAGGCTAGTGAGCCAAGTTAATATAAGTTGGTGGGCTTATGTGATTATTAGGCCAGAGAGCTTAAGTGTTGAAGGCCAAGAGCCTTCTTTTGTGCATGTATCTATGCACATTATTAATAAAAATATAAACACCACCGCGTGTAGACTGACCATGATGAATGAGTGATGGGGGACTAAGCTTCCATAGAGAGGGCAAGGGATTAGGGGCTGGAAGGTGGGAAGAGGGGCTAAGTGTTGAGCCTAGGGGCTAAGCCTAAAGGCTTAAGCCTTGGGAATAATATTTTAATATTATTCCAAAAAGAATGTGAATAATATGCTTTATCCTAAGTTCTTTTGGAAGGAAAAGTAACTTCCAAATGGATGGAACGCACGCAGTTGCATGGGTGAAAAGTGTCAACCCAGACACATGAAAATAAAGCATCTGAGATCAACTGTGTTGGGGGCTCCTCCACCATTCGACCCTCGAATGCCTGGGTGTGAACCCATCCGACCTTGGGAAGAGCCTCGTGCATCTTCTGAACCATACGTCTCGTCCGACCCCTGCAAGAGACCTCGTGCCATTCTGAAACCGGGGTCGAAGTCTGTGTGTTGATTTCAGGGATAGCCTGTGTTGATTTCTAGAAAAGCCGATGCATCCTCTGTCTGAGAAGATCGAGCCTGTGTGTGGACTCTCTATCCCAAAGCCATAATTGTGAGACCATCATGTCATTGCTGAGCCTGTTTGGAAAGCCCGTGTCTATTTTCCCCGTTGGCTTTTTGTTGACGGGCGATACCGACCATCCGTCAGCTGAGAGAGTGGAACCGGTCCGAGGTTGTCTAATAACCCAAGTCGTTTAGGATGAACCACCCTGATGGGTTTAGCGGCTCCGTTAGTTGATCTAAGGTCCTAAGAAAACAAAAAGAAAACTAATCTAAACTAAATAATCTAACTAAAACTAAATAAAACAAACTAAACTAACTTACAATAAATAAAACAAACTAATCTAATTAAAACTAACTATTAAACAAACTAAACTAAAACTAATTATTAAAACAAACAAAACTAATCTAACTATTCTATAATACAATCTACTAACTATTACTATACTAACTCTAACTAATTAACTATCTAACTACTAACTGAAATATAACTTATTCACAAAATGTACAGTAATCTACAATTCACAGATTTAAATAAAACCTGAAAAACTAGTTTATATTCTGCCCTGAGACAGAGAGAGATATTTTTTGTTGATTTTATATTTTTATGAACAAGAAATAAAACAGAAACTAACTAAACTAAACTACTAATATACTAATTCTAATAATAAATCTAACTAAACATATATGTAACTAAACTACTAATAAATATACTAAACAAATAAATGACAAACTGACCTAGAAACGCTCCAGGTTTGCCCTGCGTATGATGACTGTTTTAGCAGATCGGAGGGAGGAAACCCGCACCAAATAATCCAGAAGCTTCTCGTAAACGATAGGCTGCATTGCTCTTTGAGTTTGATTACAGGACAAACAAGACATAAAAATAACAACAATCATATGATCTATAAATCTCTACAATTAGATAAACCCGAATGCAAAGACTTATACAAAATAATTCAATTGATGAAGAAGGGAAATCTGTCATTCATTAACTGAACCAAATAATTGTTGTATTTTTAAATAATGAAAGAAATCAGACATGGATCATATTAATTAAATCATATCATTTTTCAAAAGACTATGATAGCTAAAGTAGTCACTAATCAAATGCAAATTGATAAACATAAACATGAAACAAAAGACTGATATTATGAAAAGCGAAAGCTGTAGCAGAACATCAACTTATGTCTCAGTTTGTATTAGAATTCCATGGCCTCTTTCTCCCACAAGTGAGGATGATCCTTATTACAAAAATAATAAGTATTCATAAGTTTTTCCACAGGGTAAAACCTCCCTGTGGAAGTTATAAACTGTTTACATGAAATCTGGGAAGATATCCCAAAGTTGCCTAAACTAGGAAACTAAAATAAAAGTAAAACATCCAAATATCTCTTGAACTGTCCAGCATGTCCCCTGCAATTCGAATTCACCTGAAAAGGGTCCAAAATAGACAAGTTAGAAGGATCTTTTATTAATAAAATGATAAAAATTTAATTCTATAGACTAGCTACATAATCATCTGATTCTGTAGCTAGTCTAAAATAAGATACAAAATCAGCATTAAAATTGATTAAAAATCTTTTAAAGATTTCAATTTAATTGACATTCAATTTCCATTTGAAAACGAATCATTTAATTTGAAAGTATTATATCATTCGAAATCAAACAGGATCCAAGTCAATTAAGTGACTACAGAGATAGACACTTTGTTTTGTTTGTTACCACAAAGTCGGGTGACAAAATCATATGCAACAACACTGTAATCGTTTCATATCCAATCGATATAATCAAACAAATCACAAGTAATTGTTAAATTGCCTTATCAACAAGAGATACGATCGCAACCAAACAAGATCGTATACAATTCCCTGCAACTACATTAACAAAGCAAATGACTCATACCACGAGTGGATTAACCCAAAATTGGCGCGCAAATCCACAAACGAAATCGTAATGAGATCGATCAGTTGGTAACAAGGTTCACAAGAATTATCCAATCGTTTGTTTTTAGCAAACTGGGCAAACATGATAGATTTGCTTTGATTAAAAAATATGTGTTTCAAACGCATTATAACCGGGTTTGATGAAGATAACAATTATTGACCAATTCGTTTGTAACTAAAAATCAAACAGAGCAACAATTATAATCGGAATCCAACTCATCAAATAATCAAACTAACAACAACCCAATCAAGCGAATCAATCGGTTGGGGTTTTCACACAGTTGTCATGAATCAAATCCATTCCATGATTCGGGCGCACTTGCACAAACTTAAATGAGCATATTGTTTTTATAAAAACAGAGTCGTTCTTTTTTAATTGAAACCGAACAGAGTTGCATTCCTGTTCATAGAAGATTACATGACACAACATATCGTAACAACCAAACTCAATAAAATCATTTTCCAACCACAGCATATGGATCATAACGAAATCATAATCGTATTCTAAATTGAGTTTGAAAACTTCCTGTTCGGAGTGGATACAAAACAACTTGAATTGAAAACAAACCATTAATTTCGTTACTTCAATCAGACAAACTTAGCAATCAAATCCAGGCAAAAACCATTCAAATCCAATCAAAATATATCGATGGCTATACTGGGAATAATCAAATCATATACCAAATCGAAATTTCTTTTTATCTTTAGCAAACGAAACAATGTACAGGATGCACACATTATAACAAATCCATTTCAAAATGTAAACAGAGCTATTCGAAAACAGAATTCAAATCATTATATCAATCTATTCACTCACACAGCTAAAACGATATTAAAATCCATACCTGTACAATGACGAGACGGCTTGATCATGCCAATTTGGAGTTGATAACTGCTGTATTCGATTCAACGTTTTTGAAAAGGATCGAGCCTGTTGTCTTCTATTTCTTATCGACTGCTTGGAGTTGGTCTTTTTTATTGGTCAATAATTCAACTTGGCTTTCCAGCGATTGAATTTTTTATTGGAGTATGGGAACATCAATGTAATATCGTTCCAACCATAAATCACATTGGTCACAGGATGGCTAGATGGGTTTCGTTAGAGCAGGTGAGGGTTTGATCACGTGGCTGAGGGTTTCATTAGGCAATTTAATACCATGGTAGCTAGGGTCGTTTCTTAGGCAAGGGGGAAGATTTGTCACGAAATCGCAAGGTGGTTCGAGGCATAAACCCTGCAAGTAGGGGTACTCGCTGGCTAGAAATTGTTCAACATCAGAGTCGTAATCCTCACTTAGGACGATAGGGTTTGACTCGACAGAGGTTTTAGGTTTGTTCATGGCCATCCTTGAAATCAAACGAGCATTCTTTTTACCCTTGGCATTAGTAGTAGGGTTTTCCTTGGGCTTTTTTCTCACATGTTTCTTTGTCGGCTCAGACTTGTCAGTTCCAATGTCTGGTAAGTCAACACTAGGGTCGGTCGAGGGTTTAGGTAGTAGGACATGTAAGGGTACGGGGGGCTCGGCCTTGGTTTCAATTATCACATGCTTGTCAACCGAGAGAGGGTCTAAATCATTGAAACCATTTCGGGCGATGAAATCCTTCCAGCTATCACCATGCAAACTCAAATGATAAACAATGATAAGTTTGATAAGTCCATGATGAAACAGGCTACTGTCGGCCTTCTGCCTTTTAAATATTTTTGACATCTTATATAATCTGCGTTGAAAGTAGAAAGGCATGTTTAAAGGATACCCTATAAAAATCATCAGCAAACGCAGGTGGTAGAGAAACACGAGCCATTATTGACCTTCACAGGTCACGAACTGCTTGACTAGCATTAATAGGTTGTGCCATCGTGGTTTGAGCATAGATATGGGCATACCTCTGTCACATGAGGTGACTTTGTGCGAGAGAAACAACAATGTCCATGGCACCTCCTCGACCTTACAATTCTTAAACCAACGTTGTCCCGAGGCAGGTAACCCTGTAGCAGAGCTGATGAATTTCTCGTCAATATCCAACTGTATATCGCCCACCTTGGCTCTACAGCCATCGAAAGTCATGGAAAACTGTCGTGCCACATAGAGATTAAAACCCTCAAATCGTTGCACGAAGGTGAGCCACCCATTCTCTTCCAAGTCCCTCCGGGCATTGTCAAACATTAACAAGGCCTGGTTGCCGTTTGGCTCGATTCGCACGACTGGTTCCATGGAGCCGAGCACATGGTAAGTCCAGGGTTTGGATCACAATCACACAGGAACAGAGCTACCCAAGCTCACAGAGGTAAACGGTGAAGGGATAGGCATAAATGCCATCGTGCGAAGGTGGTGGAGCTTATCTCTGCCATGCAAAATAGTAATTGCCAAAGTACAACCGCCGATTTACATAGTAGTTCAACCTATTATAGCATAGTTCAACAGTCATATCAATTGGTCGATCAATGAAAACAATGGTGAGTGTATAATCCAACGTGAAATCAATATTGTGCCAAAGTTTTAAGCCATAAATCATTCCAATTGAAACCAAAATCAAATATTAACCATGCACCAATGTGTATTCATATAATCAACCAACCAATAGTTATGAAAACATTAACATAGGGATTATATTAAAAATATATGTATGAAATATTTCAACATAAACCTTATGTATTTTCATGGAACCAATGATCAAGTAGGTCAAATAAAGTGCAAATCCAAATGCCAATGCAATACAAACTCAATAAAACCAAGTCACACAATCAATACAAGAATGCCCAATGAGTACAGTTTGAAATTTTTTCCAGCTACATAACAATAAGTGCAATGTAAGCGCAATAGGCAAATTGACAAGAAAGACAACAACAGTTCAAATAGTGATTTTAATGCGACTTCGAAAGACTAAGTTTTCACGCTTACAGTCATGAAAACAAAACGAAGGTGAACATATAAATGTCGCAAAGAATAAAAATGTCGTTTATTGAAAAATGCGATGAAAAATTGATGTTTGCGAAACATTGGTGTAGGCAGCTTATAAGACAATGGAAAAATGTGAATTGGCTGCCAACAATGGTGACACACTGGTAGAAGCAGTTATCTCTGTCAAAAGAAACAAATTCAGATTAGGACAACAAAGGAAATTTCAACTGAAAAATAACAACCAGAAAATCGTATAAACATCATCATTAACCAATCACCAACAGTGTTTCAAAATATGAAAACTGATAACAATCTTAAGATCAGCAAGTCACGATATTAAAGATAAAATCTCTGATACTGTTGGCATAGCCACTGCTTCCAGCAGGCTTCCATAGCCTCGACAGGGTTTCCATTTAACCCACTCTGACATTTGTATCCTGCCAAGAAGTTCTGGATCAGAATAAAGGACATTTAAGAGGTTTCTTTTTTACCAATTTTTATATACCCGACATTGCTTCGCTGCCAACGGGCTTGTTCAGTACCCCGACAAAGTTGTCTTGGCATCATGTATGCATTTACCCACTGCCAACAGACCTTTTCATCATCCCGACAGGTTTACAAACACTTCCCACAGCTCTTATTCATAATTTATTTTGTTTTTCATAGATATATAGCTGAGCAGGGTGACGCTGAAAATCATGATATTTTAGCATTTTTTTTTAGACCTCATCAGATTTTTTTTTTAAACTGTCCTTTATTTAGATTCAGAGATGTTTTATTTAAAAAACAACTTCCTAAGACAGGGAGACATCTTCTGAGTCATTCCTTTATGGAAAAGGGACAACGTAAAAAGATAATAGATGATCATGACGAACTTTACTCAAAGATCGAAATCAATAAACTTCTTTCAAACAACAGACTTTTCCAACACAGATATAAATTTCAGCACTATATCATTGATGTTTGTACAAATTTTTCAGAAGTTATTTCAGCGGAGAAAATTTCTTTCGTCTTTGTTTGAATAGCTCAGTGTACAGGTGTGTGAATTTCCAAAGACACAAACTATAAAATCAAAGAAAAAATCAAAAACAAAAAGCAAACGAAAAAGCAAACAAAAATCAAGATATGTACATAATATACAAGGGTAGTTATCAAGAAAGGTACCTTTTCAGGGCTTGGCCATTCACCGGATAGGTATCAAGCTGCCCTTCAAGATTCTGCAATCGAAAATAACTGGGACCCAACTTTTCAGCAATTAAAAATGGTCCAAGCCATAAGTTTTGAAATTTAGTGTGTTCACCCTTTCCCTCATGTGGTTTGTCCCACTTCAAGATGAGATCACCTACTTCAAAATTCCTATCAGAAGTGGAATTAGAATCAAACCAGCTTTTAACCAATTGTTGATGTTGATCTAATTTGTGTTTAGCTTGGGCTCTTACCTCTTCTAGCTTCATCAAAGCGTTGATTCAGTTTTCTAAAGGGGGACAATCTTCTTCTTGAACTTTCTACGACAACTGAAGAAAAGGAAGAAGAATGTGAGGTGGAAAAATTGCTTCTCTGCCATAAACGAGAAAAAAGGGGGAGTTACCTATAGCGTATTTTGGTGTTACCTTGTCATCCCACAACGCGTTCAACAATGCATTGTACCAATTCTTGTGATTTTCAGCCACCATTCTCTTGATGATTTTGATCAAGTTATTGTTTGTCGATTCTGCCAGTCCGTTGCGATGGGGGTAATAGCTAGCAAAATACTTCATCTTGATTCCTTTTTCCAAAGAGAACTCGCTCATCTCAAGAGAGGAAAAGTAAGAAGCATTATCGAAAACTAAACAGTCATGGATACCGAAACGAGTTATAATATTCGAGTTTAGAAAGGCAATAATTTGACTGGTGTTGATAGTTCTTAACGCAGCGGCTTCAGACCATCGTGTAAAGTAATCCGTGGCTGTCACAATAAACTTGTGTTGTTGGGAGGATGGAGGGTTGATTGGACCTATGATATCAAGGCCCCACTGCTGGAAAGGAGAATCTACTGAAACGGGCTGCAGTGGAAAGGCTGGTTTTTGCAACCGCCCTGATGCTTTCTGACAGATTATACATTTATGACACAAGGCATGGGTGTCTCTAAAAAGCGTGGGCCAGTAATAACCGGCTCTTAGAACTTTATGAGAAGTAGTGTCACCACCTAAGTGACCACCATCTTCTCCTGCATGCAACTCTAGCAAGACTTTCTCTACTTCATCGTTTTCAAGACAACGCATCAGTACGCCGTCAGAATTCTGACGAAACAGGATACCATTAACCAGATGAAAGGAGGCAAAATTTAATCTCAATGCTCTTCTCTTAGAAGGATCTAAGTGACGGGGGGCTGACCCATGTTCAAGACATAATCTGATATCGTCGTACCAAGGACTAACAAATTTTTGTGCACAACAGATTAGACTTTGATCACTTTGTCCTAGGTTTGGCGTTTCACTTTCTTCTTGTTGTCCTGCTTCTGAATCAGCAACTAACATACATAACCCTTGGCCTCTCACAATCTGAGTTGGGGTAATTTCTAAGTCATACTCCTGTAAGTAGGTGACCCAGTTAGTTCTCTTTTCTCCAAGTTCCTTCTGCACTAACAGGTTCCTCACGGCTGGGTAAGGGACAATGACTTTCGTCCTTGACTTCAAAAGATAGGACCGGAAGTGCTTAACTGCTTTGAAAATAGCATAGGCATGCCGATCTACCGCTGGATAATTAAGTTCAACACCTTTGAAAGTAGAGCTCATAAAGGCGATGGGTACCTCGTGGTTCTCGACATTCTTCTGAGTTAGGATGGTGGCATAGGAACGGTCAGAAGAAAAAGTGTAGAGTGTAAAGTCTTGTGAGAAATCTGGGCTCATGAGAGATAGAGTGTCTATTATGGCCTTCTTTATTGCATTAAAATCTTGGTTTTCTAGGGGTCCCTAGTGATACTGGGTGTCTTTCTTAATTAGGTTCTGCAAGGGTCTGACCATTTCGGAGAAGCTGGGGACAAATCTTCTCACGAAGTTAATCTGGCCTAACAAAGACTGCATAGATTTTTTGGATGTAGGAGGGGGATGTTTTGCGATGACTTGAGTCCTCTCGGGGTCAATAATCATTCCTTCACTAGACACAATGAATCCTAGGAGTTTACCCTGTTCTACTGCAAAGATGGACTTTTTGGGGTTCAAGGAGATGTCGTATTTACGACATCGCAGTAGGACGGCTCGTAAGTGAGCTAGATGATCATTTTTGTTTTTAGAAAATACAGTCACATCATCTAAGTAAACTACAACAGACTGATTGATTAAGCCTCGGAAATAAATGTCCATTTCTCTCTTAAAAGTGGCTTTGGCATTAATCAATCCAAAGGGCATTTTACGATAAGCATAAGTGCCCCACGGGGTACGGAAGGTAATTTTTATTTGGTCTAGCGGAGACATCAGGACTTGGTTGTATCCAGAGAAACCATCCAATAAGGATAGCCTCTCGGAACCAGATACTTGTTGAAGGATCTGTTCCATGGGTGGGACAGGATAGTTGTCTTTATTAGATGCTCTATTGAGGTTTTGGAAATTGACGCAAAGTCGGATTTCCCCATTTTTCTTCCAAACCAGGACAAGGTTAGAAACCCATTGAGTGTGCCTAACAGGAAAAATTATTTTAGCATTAAGGAGTTTGTTCAATTCTTTTTGACCGGTCGGTTCTAGTTTAGGGTGCATCTTCCTCAGTTTTTGTTGAAAGGGTAATGTTTGGGGTTTCATGGGGATGACATGTTGTATGATATTAGGGTCAAAAGTTTTAAGGTCATCATACGTCCATGCAAAGACATCTTTAAATTCTTTGAACAATATAATAAAAGCGGATTTTTCTTGACGAGAACATCCCAAGCCTAGATTAATGCACTGAGGATTTTCATTAGTTCCTAAGTTCACTTTTTCGTAAGATAATGAGGAACTATTGGTTTTACAATTGACTGTGTTTTTAAATTTATCTTCAAAATCATAAAACTTCTCTAATCTGACTACAGATTTTGGGATCGAGTTTACCATATCCGATAGATATTAAGGGGTTTTCGGATCAGGTATTACCGTAAAATCGTACAAATTATCTCCGTGCGTGCGTTTGTCTATTACCGCGCCTTGAAAGGTTTCTTCCATGTGCAGAAAGTTGATAATCTGCTGATCGTCGTCAAATACTCTCCAGTTCGTGATGTTGTCAGGAATGGATGGCCGAAACAACAACTCAACGGAGAATGCGTCTGGGGATAAGCCTTCTGTAGGAAGAAGTTTAGAAGCTACATTAGCTAATAAATCTGCTTTAGAGTTATTCAATCTAGGAATAGAATTTATATTGAAAGAGGAAAATTTATTCATTAAATTCCATACCTCAGACTGGTAGCTTTTGAGAAGCAGAGAAAGACAGTGGATAGAATCTCTTACCTGTCTAACCACTATTTCAGAGTCGCCAAAGACGGTTAAATTTTGAATGTCCATATCCAAATCTTTTCTGAGACCTTGCAGTAAAGCCTCATATTCTGCAGTATTATTAGTACATTCAAATTCCAACCTACATGCTATCAATGTTTTGTTACCTGCCGGATCGATAATGACGCAGCCTGCTCTAGCTCCTTCTTTGGACTTTGATCCGTCGAAATAAAGAGACCAAATTTGATTTGCATCAGGTACATGAGACCGTTGTGTGGAAGCGGTTGGTTGTGCGTACGCTGCAATCTCGGATTGTTGTTCTGGATTGATGATAGGCGAAACCTCGGCCATGAAGTTGCCGAAGAAGGTGTCCATCCCTTGTACTTCAGGTGAATCGGAAGAAGGTGTATATGGTTCATTAGGATCGTTCAAATCCGTGACCGTGAACTTAAGGTAGCGTTCACGGTTTACTTTGATTTTATTAGGTTTTCCATTTTCTGGAAGCCATAGATGATACCAATCTGTCGCAAAATAACCATGTAGCTGCTCCGACCAGTCCCTGCTTAAAAACAGACCATACACTTCTGGAATATCCACAACTATTATATCAATAACTTGATGAACCTTGGGGTTAGACGATAATCTAATAAGCACATTCTTTAGTTCGCCTATAACTTTGACATTTGTCCGATCAAGTTGTATGATTTTTAAAGTAGAGGGTTCAACTTCGGCGTTTATCTTTTGGCAACCAGACCATGGCATCACGTTGGATGATGCCCCTGAGTCTACCATACAATTATGCACGTTTCTATTAAAGATCTCGAAAGTTAACAAGAAAGGAGGTACATTTTTGCGAGTACTAAGAGTAGTAGCTCGTGGCTTCTTACTCGCAGTTTCTAAAGCTACTTTATCTACATTTTTTACATTATTTACATTATTTACAGGAAGGCTTCCTTTATCTTGAGGATCAAGATTATTTTTAGTGGAATTCTTCTGGGGGACTTTGCTTTGCACAACCTTGTTACCATTAGAATTTCCATTTTTTCCATTCTTAGAAATATTTTGCGACATTTTTTGTAACAAAAATGGAAACTTCAATAACTCATAAATAGAAATGTTAACCCTTAACTTTTTAAGATCTTCAACAACATCATAATCTAAGTTGGGGCTCACATTACTCTGTTTGGTCTCAACTGATTTAGATTGCTTTGGAGGGGAAATTGTAGTATTTTCGGAAGAAGGTTTACTAGCCGTCTTACTCCTAGTGTTATAAGGATGAACTGTCTCGAAGTTGGCTTGGAAGATGCTATCCGAGAAATGTCCAAAAATGTTTGGAGAAGACTCTTCTTCTTGGACTGTCTCTTGTTCAACTACCTCCTCAGGGATCTCAAGAGGCATCAAATTATCTTGGGCTTCTAGAATTGTTTGAAGGGCACATTGCAAACTTTCTAGATTAAGGCCTTCGGTGGTTGAGTTAGGTCGGTTGGTAGGAAAGGGCTTCCGGAATGGGGGTTTGTAAGGACCTTTTCTTGAGGAAGCTTCTTCAGTCAACCTCTTTAAGTCTATAACTTGATTTGACAGTTTTTGAACAACTTTGGTTAAGTTTTCCAAATCAGAGTTTTCAGGTTGTGTTTTACTTTGCACGGGTCTAGGGAGTATTTCAATCTTCTTTTTGGAAGAAGAACTAGTCTCATTTTCGTTGCTAGGAGAGTCTTTAAGACTAAGTATGTCTTTTTCAATTTGGCTGGCCTCCTCGAAGGCTTCTAACAACGTGGCTTTCTTAGATCGTTTAACCCAAATAGCTATGCTTTGATGTAAAGATTTAGTGTAGTAAGCTATTATAAGACTCTCAACAGGCATGGAATCTGCAGGGGTTCGGTTTTTAAGTGTTAAGAATCTTTGATTAAAATCTTTAACTTTTTCTTTTGGGTTCATTTTTAAGCTAGAAAGATCCATGACTAGGACTTCTGGAGGCTTACCGTCTCCGAACTTTTCCAAAAAGCATGACTCAAACTTTTCCCAAGACACGATGGTATAGGGCTGCTGGGAAAAGTACCACGTGGATGCATTACCCTCAAAAGTATGAGGGAACAACCTACAGACAACGTCTTCATGCTCGACATTCCGGAGTCTAATGGCTAACATAAACTTTTTAATGTGATCTTCAACAATCTGTTTTGAATCAGGATCAAACTTGGGGAGCCATTTCTCCGGGTGTTTAGGTAGAGGGTGTTGAGATCCAGGTACAGCTACGACATCCTGATCAAGCCAGGGTCTAGCAGGGTTGTTCTGATTTTCCATTAGGGTAGTGGGTGTGGAAGGATGAGAAGGTGAATTGCCTTCGTCAGAGGAATATCCTCCAGAAGAGGAAGGAGATGATGGAGGTGGTGAAGGAGGTATCCCAGATCCTCCTGCAACAGGATTTAGGTTTGGATCTGTAGGATTCACAGTGAGATCAGTGTCACCTAATTGTTCTCTGATATCAGAGAAATCCAAAGGTTGACCCCACAGACGGTTTGGTTGCCTCAAACGGGCTAAGGCACTATGTGTTTTAATAAGAGATTGGTGGACAATCTCTTGTATGTCACCACCTGTAGGATTAGGGGTTGCTGGCTCAACTGTGATCTGTGGATCATCGGTTGAAGTAGTTGTTGTTTGAAGGGGAATATTATCGTGTGAACGGCTTCTAGTCACTATATGTGAGAGATTAGGGGGTGGAGGAGTCTTGCGACCACCTCGTGCCATTAATTAAGTTCAGGCCCTCCTTCTAGTGCCATTTGTTGACGGGCGATACCGACCATCTGTCAACTGAGAGAGTGGAACTGGTCCGGGGTTGTCTAATAACCCAAGCCGTTTGGGATGAACCACCCTAACGGGTTTAGCGGCTCCGTTAGCCGATCTAAGGTCCTAAGAAAACTAATCTAAACTAAATAATCTAACTAAAACTAAATAAAACAAACTAAACTAACTTACAATAAATAAAACAAACTAATCTAATTAAAACTAACTATTAAACAAACTAAACTAAAACTAATTATTAAAACAAACTAAACTAATCTAACTATTCTATAATACAATCTACTAACTATTACTACAGTAACTCTAACTAATTAACTATCTAACTACTAACTGAAATATAACTTATTCACAAAATGTACAGTAATCTACAATTCACAGATTTAAATAAAACCTGAAAAAACTCGTTTATATTATGCCCTAAGACAGAGAGAGATATTTTTTGTTGATTTTATATTTTTATGAACAAGAAATAAAACAGAAACTAACTAAACTAAACTAGTAATATACTAATTCTAATAATAAATCTAACTAAACATATATGTAACTAAACTACTAATAAATATACTAAACAAATAAATGACAAACTAACCTGGAAACGCTCCATATTTGCCCTGCGTATGATGACTGTTTTAGCAGATCAGAGGGAGGAAACCCGCACCGAATAATCCAGAAGCTTCTCATAAACGATAGGCTGAAGTGCTCTTTGAGTTTGATTACAAGACAAACAAGACATAAAAATAACAACAATCATATGATTTATAAATCTCTACAATTAGATAAACCCGAATGCAAAGACTTATACAAAATAATTCAATTGATGAAGAGGGGAAATATGTCATTCATTAATTGAACCAAATAATTGTTGTATTTTTAAATAATGAAAGAAATCAGACATGGATCATATTAATTAAATCATATCATTTTGCAAAAGACTATGATAGCTAAAGTAGTCACTAATCAAATTCAAATTGATAAACATAAACATGAAACAAAAGATTGTTATTATGAAAAGTGAAAGCTGTAGCAGAACATCAACTTCTATCTCAGTTTGTATTAGAATTCCATGGCCTCTTTCTCCCACAAGTGAGGATGATCCTTATTATAAAAATAATAAGTATTTATAATTTTTTCCACACGGTAAAACCTCCCTATGGAAGTTATAAACTCTTTACATGAAATCTGGGAAGATATCCCAAAGTTGACTAAACTAGGAAACTAAAATAAAAGTAAAACATCCAAATATCTCTTGAACTGTCCAACATGTCCCCTGCAATTCAAATTCAACTGAAAAGGGTCCAAAATAGACAAGTTAGAAGGATCTTTTATTAATAAAATGATAAAAATTTAATTCTATAGACTAGCTACAGAATCATCTGATTCTGTAGTTAGTCTAAAATAAGATACATAATCGGCATTAAAATTGATTAAAAATCTTTTAAAGATTTCAATTTAATTAACATTCAATTTCCATTTGAAAACGAATCATTTAATTTGAAAGTATTATATCATTCGAAATCAAACAGGATCCAAGTCAATTAAGTGACTACAGAGATAGGCACTCTGTTTTGTTTGTTACCACAAAGTTGGGTGACAAAATCATATGGAACAACACTGTAATCGTTTCATATCCAATCGATATAATCAAACAAATCACAAGTAATTGTTAAATTGCCTTATCAACAAGAGATACGATCGCAGCCAAACAAGATCGTATACAATTCGCTGCAACTGCATTAACAGAGAAAATGACTCATACCACGAGTGGATTAACCCAAAACTGGCACGCAAATCCACAAACGAAATCGTAATGAGATCGATCAGTTGGTAACATGGTTCACAAGAATTATCCAATCATTTTTTTTTATCAAACTGGGCAAACAAGATAGATTTGCTTTGATTAAAAATTATTTGTTTCAAACGCATTATAATCGGGTTTGATGAAGATAACAATTATTGATCAATTCGTTTGTAACTAAAAATCAAACAGAGAAGCAATTATAATTGGAATCCAACTCATCAAATAATCAAACTAACAACAATCCAATCAAGTGAATCAATCGGCTGGGGTTTTCACACAGTTGTCATGAATTGAATCCATTCCATGATTCAGGCGCACTTGCACAGACTTAAATGAGCATATTGTTTTTATAAAAACAGAGTCGTTCTTTTTGAATTGAAACCGAACAGAGTTGCATTCCTGTTCATAGAAGATTACATGACACAACATATCATAACAACCAAACTCAATAAAATCGTTTTCCAACCACAGCATATGGATCATAACGAAATCATAATCGTATTCTAAATTGAGTTTGAAAACTTCCTGTTCAGAGTGGATACAAAACGAATTGAATTGAAAACAAACCATTAATTTCGTTACTTCAATCAGACAAACTTAGCAATCAAATCCAGACGAAAACCATTCAAATCCAATCAAAATCTATCGATGGCTATACTGGGAATAATCAAATCATATACCAAATCAAAATTTCTTTTTATCTTTAGCAAACGAAACAATGTACAGGATGCACACATTATAACAGAGCCATTTCAAAATGTAAAGAGATCTATTCGAAAACAGAATTCAAATTATTATATCAATCTATTCACTCACACAGCTAAAACGATATTAAAATCCATACCTGTACAGTGACGAGATGGCTTGATCATGCCAATTTGGAGTTGATAACTGTCGTAGCCGATTCAACATTTTTGAAAAGGATCGAGCCTGTTGTCTTCTGTTTCTTATCGGTTTCTTGGAGTTGGTCTTTTTTATTGGTCAATAATGCAACTTGGCTTTCCAGCGACTGAATTTTTGATTGGAGTATGGGAACATCAATGTAATATCGTTCCAACCATAAATTGCATTGGTCACAAGATTACTGGATGGGTTTCGTTAGAGCAGGTGATGGTTTGATCACGTGGCTGAGGGTTTCATTAGGCAATTCAATACCAAGGTAGCTAGGGTCATTTCTTAGGCAAGGGGGAAGATTTGTCACGAAATCGTAAGGTGGTTCGGGGCATAAACCCTGCGAGTAGGGGTACTCGCTGGCTAGAAATTGTTCAACATTAGAGTCAGAATCCTCACTTAGGGCGATAGGGTTTGACTCGGTAGAGGTTTTAGGTTTTTTCTTGGCCATCCTTGAAATCAAACGAGCGTTCTTTTTACCCTTGGCATTAGCAGTAAGGTTTGCCTTGGGATTTTTGCTCGTAGGTTTCTTTGTAGGCTCGGACTTGTCAGTTCCAATGTCTGGTAAGTCAACACCAGGGTTGGCCGAGGGTTTAGGTAGTAGGACATGTAAGGGTACAGGGGGCTCGACCTTGGTTTCAATTACCACAGGCTTGTCAACTGAGACAGGGTCTAAATCATCGAAACCATTTCGGGCGATGAAAGCCTTCCAGCTATCACCGTGCAAACTCAAATGATAAACAACGATAAGTTTGATAAGTCCATGATGAAACAGGCTACTGTCAGCCTTCTACCTTTTAAATCTTTTTGACATATTATATAAGCTGCGTTGAAAGTAGAAAGGCATGTTTAAAGGATACCCTATAAAAATCATCAGCAAACGCAGGTGGTAGAGAAACACGAGCCTGTATCGACCTTCACAGGTTATGAACTGCTTGACTAGCATCAATAGGTTGTGCCATCGTGGTTTGAGCATAGATATGGGCATACCTCTGTCACATGAGGTGAATTTGCGTGAGAGAAACATCAGTGTCCATGGCACCTCCTCGACCTTACAATTCTTAAACCAGTGCTGTCCCGAGGCAGGTAACCCTGTAGCAGAGCTGATGAATTTCTCATCAATATCAAACTGTATATCACCCACCTTGGCTCTACAGCCATCGAAAGTCATGGAAAACTGTCGTGCCGCACAGAGATTAAAACCCTCAAATCATTGCACGAAGGTGATCCACCCGTTCTCTTCCAAGTCTCTCCGGGCATTGTCAAACATTAACAGGGCCTGGTTGTCGTTTGGCTTGATTCGCACGACTGGTTCCATGGAGCCGAGCACATGGTAAGTCCAGGGTTTGGATCACAATCACACAGGAGCAGAGCTACCCGAGCTCACAGAGGTAAATGGTGAAGGGATAGGCATAAATTCCATCGTGCGAAGGTGGTGGAGCTTATCTCTACCATGAAAAATAGTAATTGCCAAAGTACAACCGCCAATTTACATAGTAGTTCAACCTATTATAGCATAGTTCAATAGTCATATCAATTGGTCGATCAATGAAAACAATGGTGAGTGTATAATCCAATGCACAATCAATATTGTGCCAAAGTTTTAAGCCATAAATCATTGCAATTGAAACCAAAATCAAATATTAACCATGCGCCAATGTGTATTCATATAATCAACCAACCAATAGTTATGAAAACATTAACATAGGGATTATATTTAAAAGATATGTATGAAATATTTCAACATAAACCCTATGTATTTTCATGGAACCAATGATCAAGTAGGTCAAATAAAGTGCAACTCCAAATGACAATGCAATACAAACTCAATAAAACCAAGTCACACAATCAATACAAGAATGTCCAATGAGTACAGTTTGAAAGTTTTGCCAGCTACATAACGATAAGTGCAATGTAAGCGCAATAGGCATATTGACAAGAAAGACAACGACAGTTCAAATAGTGATTTTAATGCGACTTCGTAAGACTAAGTTTTTACGCTTACAGTCATGAAAACAAAACGAAGGTGAGAATATAAATGTCGCAAAGAATAAAAATGTCATTTATTGGAAAATGCGATGAAAAATTGATGTTTGCGAAACATTGGTGTAGGCAGCTTATAAGACAATGGAAAAATGTGAATTGGCTGCCAACACTGTTGTGGTCACATAGTGCTAGACTATGTGTGGCTTGTTGGCCAGTTTGTACAACACTCTCTCCAGGTGAGAGAGGTGATTGAAGTTGGAAGAACCTGATGCTTGGCCTATGAGCGACTCTCTCCAGGTGAGAGATTGCGCAGAAGAAGGAGAGAACACCTGGAAGGAACCCTGTAGCTGCCACAGAACTCGGAGACTTCTGGTCCAGTCTATTGCTGAAACCCAAGTCAAGGGAGCTTAGCAGCCGAAGGACTCTCTAGGTGACAGAGAAGGTGTATACTCCTGGGGTGGAACAGGCATGTGGGGAAGGAGATTTTATGGTAGTGAGTAAGAGTGGTTCGTGGGAGAAAATTCCTTCCTTGTGACTGTGTGTTTTCCCTGTAACCTCAACCTAGCCTAGGATTCCTTGCCTTGGGGGTGGAGCTTAGTGCCAGCTCGGGGGTGACCCAATACTGAGCTTGATGAGTAGTGTGTTCTAAGGCTGGGAGGTTTGTGGAAGCCCTACACCTGGTTGGTGTAATTACCATCGTTTCAAAGATAAGTACCAGATGATGTTTAAATTACTTTTCTACATGTATGTGTATTTGTATTTATCATGTATTCTGTTGTGCATACGAATTAATGTTAAATCCATTGATTATTTATAATAACAGTAATACTTATGGTTACTTTGAGTTTAAATGTGTTTCATTTTCTTAAATGCATGTCTTATATATAGAATTAAGTATGAGATTATTATTACGCGTAGTAATGTTGGCCGACCATGGGGTTGATGGTCGAGAACATTACAAATTGGATGAAGAATCTACTACATTTTCAAAACATTGCTTTATTTCCTCTTGCAAAACAAGTCAAGGAAATTTCACTATTTTTTAACACGATTAGATGTACTCATGTTTATTGAGAGTTGAAAAATACTATTGATGCTTTTTCTAAAGAAGAGTTAATCCCGGGTCATCTCTTATTGGAAGAGTCTTTGGATAGCACTATCGCTGAATCTAGACTAGATATTTAGATGAAAATGATTAAATGATGAATTATACAATGATGCTAGTATTTATAATTATTATTTGAAGTACTAGAATACTCTAATATGTCATAATGTGGACATTAGTAGTATGTTTGAGGAGATTTGGTTTAATATCATAATCCCTTTTTAGGATAGTATTTATACATATCTATAGTGCTTTGGAGGACTATTTATTTGTATGGGAACAAACATGTCGATAGTACCATCTAAATGTAATGTTCCTTGAGAACTTGAAGAGAGTGTTTTTTATTCTTTTTTGGATTAAATAATGCAGTTTTTTCCTTGGAAATAAAAAAACATTAAAATACAAAGGAATCAAAGTACAAGAAGTGATCAAGTATCAAATCCTAAAAATCCAAGAAGTAGAAAGTAAATGTTGAAGGCCTCTAGATAAGAGGAAAGAAGGTAGAGAAAATATTCTAGTAAAAGGTGGGGAATTGTATTGAAGACAAGAAGCATCAATTTTTCTTGAAAATAGTGCTTCAACAAGCTGGATTGAAAGAATTACATGTGCCTCTATTGAACTAGTAGAATTGACCCATGAGGGAAAAACCACACAATGACATGAGTGTATAGGAAAATTGGGCCATGTGTAGTGAAACTTATGCATGTGTGCTTAATAAGATTGAAACCCTATTTGGTATCTTGAGATTCCATCTACCTTACCATTGAATCACAACCCCATTGGAAAGAAAGTGTAAAAGAATCACTTTTAGCCAATATAGGAAGATAAATTCATTAATTCTCACCAAGGAATTATTATTTTTCTCTTGATAATTTGAGGGTTTTCCTTAGACACTATGTAGGGAGAGTAGTTATATGAACATAAGACAAGAGTACATATTTGAAATATTCATTTGTTGCAAGAAATTAAAATGTTTGAAGAAGATATGACAAAGGTTGCAGGGGATATTTGGAGAGGTTATATGAGTATAATAGTGGGAACAACAAGAATATTGGGAGGCTTATCTATTTTTGTAGAACCTCAACTTAGTAGAATGGAAATACTTTTTATTAGGAAGGTTGTGAAGGACAATTGAGTGACCAAGATATCCTTGCGTTAACTTTCTAGATTTTTAATGGCTAAGTCTCAAAAATATGTAGGTAATTCTTAAAATGTGGGTAGCCACTGTTGGATAGTTGGTTTGGACAGCTGGTTATCATTGATGCTAACCCTTAGAGATTGATGTCAACCCTTGGAGAGGTCCAGAGATGTTGGAAATTTGTATGTTCAATATTGATGGTGAGTTAGTTGGGTGCATTTGATGTAGTCTACATGTAGCCCAAGAGGTGTGGTTAAGGAACCTGAGTTTGTATGAGGAATAAAGACATGGAGATCGATGAATTTGTAGGTAAGACTATCATAGATGGATAGTACATATCGTTCTATTTCCGGTGATATGTTTTATGTCATGTGGTTCCTCACAATTAGTGAGATATGGCCTTGTGAAGTTCGAGGACCCTCAAGAATATTCTAGAAGCTCTAGAAGGTCAACAAGAAGTCAATTATTCTATAAGATCCTAGAAAGTCATCAAGAAGTTTGCTAGTCAAAGGGGTTATAAAATGAAATTAATTATGGGTATAGTTGTAACAAAATGTTTGCTAGTCAAAGTGGTTGCAACAACAAATTAATTATGGGTAAAGTAGTTGTTACAAGAAGGTTGAATAGTTAAAGTGGTTGAACAAGAAATTAATTAATTATGGGTAAAGTGGTTGCAACAAGAAGCTAATTAAGGATAATCAGTTACAAAAAAATATTTATGATTTGACTAATTGAGGAAAATTTAGTTTCAACAAGAAAGTGGGTTAGCCCTATATTGAGGAGAAGGGGTAAATCAGTTACAAGTTGTCCCTAAAGGAAGTTATTTGGGGAGTATAAATAAGATATCAAGAGACTTACATTAACACCTATTGAGCATATAAAATATCTATAAGTGACTGAGGTAACCAAGTATATATTAGGTGAATTTTAGAGGGAAGGTGAAGTAAAGAAGGCCGAAAATCCAAGGGACGAGGAAGTCTTTTAATGATGTGTTCTAAGGTATGCTATTTACAGGTCATCTCATGTTTTTTGCAATAAATGTTTTTATGGAATGATTTAGATAGTGAAAATATGAGGATGTTGAGAAAACATATCAAGGTACCCATGGTAGAAATTATAGCTTCTAGGTTGTTGAATGTTTGGAGATACACCCTATAGAAGATAAGACTTTTGACTAGTCCTGAAACTAGTTTTAAACAGGTGTTCCGGGTAAAAAAAGTCATAACTTCTTAATAGAAGATCCAAATTTAGTGAGACCAAATGGATTAGATATATTATAAGCCTTAATATGTTATGTGAAATCTTCATATCCACATATCAAATCGTCCACACATGGCGTACTCTACAAGTTAGCTCTCCAGAATAATCCATAATTCAACAAGGTCTACCATTTTCTCTATAACTCCATTTATGGGATGTTCCAAGAAGTGAAACTTAGAGGAGTTGTAGTTAATACATTGAATAATATTGTGTACAATTTTCAGACCTTTATTCATTACAATACAAATTTATGCTTGTTGAAAGTTAGTGTTTGTGACTAATCCAAAACTAGTCTCGTGAGACTGAGGTAAAGGTTGTTGAATATGCGATTCTCTTGTTTATGAAGTTGAGGAAGGCGTGCAAGTCTGTGATCACATACACCAGGTAGTATACATGGTCAAAGGTATTTTTATATGATTAGTTTGAAGTTGCATCTTGGTGATATTGTGGAGCATGCTTGAGGCATGTCTTGGTGATTTTTTGGTATATGTCTTGTGGTATATATTTGATATATTATATATGTTGTTTGAGGCAGATTTGTTCAGACCCATTGCTGGTGCATATCTAGAATTCATTGGTATATCTTTTGATGCATTGTTTGACACATGGTTGAGGTGCATGTTGGACATTTGGTTGGTTGTATATCATTGATGTTTTGGTACGTAGTTTGATGTGAAGAGTACATGGTTCATGCTTTATGGATGATGTGACATACATATCTTGGTTCATTGGTAAAAATACATCTTGGTGATTTTGGTATATGATATAGAAGCACATCTTGGTGATGGTTGTGAGTTGTTTTGGTTGATGCACATATTTATGATATTGTGCATATGGTTGAGAGTTTTTATCGGTGATTGATCTATGTGAGTAAGTCCAATTTGGTTGAGTATTAGTGACAGGCTGATGTGACATGTTGACATTGATAGTGGCAATGATAGTGGTAGTGACAATTGGTCTACACTTCTATTTCAGGGTGACATGATGGGGAAAGGAAAGGGGGTTGTGGCCTCCTTATGGTTGGAGCCAGAGAATTAGGGAGTTCGAGCTTACTTCAGGTTGGAGCCTGAGAACTAGGTGGTTTTAGCCACCTTCCAGTTGGATCTGGAGAACCCAGGGGGTTGTATCTTCCTTCTGGTTGGATCCAGAGAATTCAGGGAGTTGTAATAGTTTGATATGTAGTAGAAACTAACTATTATTATCCAAGAGTTCCCTTACAAGGGTATGCAATTTACTAAAGATATTGACTTAACACTTCTACCAGGGGAAACTTGGAGTGATTTTGGTGAGTTCACTATTTTTATTTTTTGATATTTCAAATGTTTTGTGATTTTTTCATGACATCGATACCAATACTTTTACATTGTCACCTACTAGATTTTGAAGAATCTATTGTAAGAATTATTTACAAGGCCTCCCATCACGAGGGACCACACACAGATTTTTTGTTTTGGCTCTATAATAGGATTTCATAGTGAGGGAATGTTTTTTTTGGGATCTATAATAGGTTTTCATAGTGATACTCTTCTTACCTTATGGATATAAAGTGGAGATTCAAATCTATGTACATGAGATATTTAGTTTTCTTTGAACCCAACCTATCAAGTTTTATTGAGAAGATAATGCCAGAGCCCCTTGTGACATGAGATATTTAGTTTTATTTGTATCCAACTTATCGAGTTTTATTGAGAAGATAATGCCATAGCCCCTTGTGAAGTAGCAAAAAATATTAGGGCCAACAACTCTTTTGTCCCTGCTCTATGAATGGTTCACCACTCCAAGGTGCCAAAATATTTTTATCATTAAAGGATGTAAAGTAAAAAAGGTTCCATAATCTATAAGCAAAGTGTTATTTCTTGGAATCACTTACATTAGATTAATTTTGAGGTTAAAAATGGGTTTCAAAACAAAACATTTGCCAAGAATATTGGTTCCATGTAAGCTTCCTGTTAAGCCCTAATATTGGCTCATTACCACTTAATTGGGGCATATTAGATTAGTAATGTTATTTTATTTATGTCGGATTTACGCCATTAGTTGTAATTTAGATTAGTAATGTTATTTTATTTATGTCGGCTTTAGGCCATTAAACCTCCTAGTCTCCTATATATACCAAGGAGACATTTTCATTTTGAATCATCTTGTACTTGAACATTTAAGTGGGGTA
>ML779096.1:47785-69736 GCA_009831015.1 Picea engelmannii | reverse complement strand
TAATGGCTTAAAGCCGACATAAATAAAATAACATTACTAATCTAAATCACAACTAATGGCCTAAAGCTGACATAAATAAAATAACATTACTAATCTAATATGCCCCAATTAAGTGGTAATGAGCCAATATTAGGGCTTAACAAATAGGTGGGATGACAATGTATTAGGGTGTGTATGTACACGGGCTGGCAATGTATTAGTGTAACGTCCCCGACCACCCATGGCCGGGCCACGCTACACGAGAGAATTCTTTTTGTTCTCTCTTTGCGGAACATACTGTAACATACCCAGTATGCAATTGAGCTATGCCACATAAAAATTTTGAACTGCATGCAACATATATGGGAAATACCCATAAACATACAGACAATTATAATAATGGATAGGAGAAACCCATAAAAATAAGAACGTAAATAACAATGTAGCATGTAAATTTATCACACAATCGACACTTATCTTGGTAAGAATGTCACCAACTGTGTGTAGACCTTTCGTGAACCTCCCAGCCTTAGACCACATTGTTCATCACTCTCAACAGTGAGTCACCCCTAAACTGGGACTAAACTCCACTTGGGTAAAGGGATTCCTAACCAGGCTAAAGGCTCATAGACAACAGGAAAGAATCAGTCACATGTGCCAAATCAATTAACAACCTATAGTCCCTCATTCCCCACATGTCTATCCCACCCAAGAAGTGTGCCCCTTCTTTGCTCAACAGTCCTTCGGCTACCCCACTTCCTTTCTGGGCTTCAACAACAGGCCAGACAGGAAGTCTCAGAGCACTGTAGCTGTAGTTTAGCACCTTCAGGAAGTCATTCCTGACAATTATCTCACTCAGAGAATTTCTCACGGGCCTGAAAACCCACCTCTTCAATATCCCATGGACCTAAAAACTCGCTTCTTCAATCCATCTCCCAAGATAACCATGTACACCCTCACAAAAATGGCCATGGATACAGGTTCAGGTACAGTCATGAAGATACAAAATATAGCTCAATGGGTGTGTGCATGCTCATGGATGATTGACCGGATCATTGAATGATGGAAGAAATGATGGGAAGGAATGATGGAAAAGATGATAGGAAATGAACTAAGTCCCAACAATATGTATGCATGTCCCCAACTTGACACTTGTCATGTTGGGAGCTACTTTGCTCCACTTGTCCCCAAATTTAGAACTTAGGATAAAATAATTATCCAGACTTTATAATTTAATAAATATTAATATAATATTCATTTTTGGCTTAAGCTCCCTAGATTATCGCCTTTCCTTAAATTAGCCCCTCCCTTTACCTAACTAGTGGAGTTTAGTCCCCCATCTCTTTTTATCGTGGTTGGTATGCGCGCAACAATGTATTTTATATTAATTATGAGACATATAAAAAATAGGCGCATTGGCATTTAACATATAGGCCCTTCGGACTAATAAAAACATAAGCATCCTAGCTTATAATAACTGGTTCACCAGCCTATAAAACATACCATATACACAAAGGCTCGTTGGCCTCACAATTGCGTGCACTTAAGATGTTGCGCGCGGTATCCTGGAATGTGCAAACTTCCTCATTTTACTGTGCAGTACATGCACGCACTATGCCATGAAATGTGCATACAAAATGATGTCAGACAACTCACCGGCTTAACTACATTTTCATTTACATTTACAATTGGGTTCGGCCTTAGGGATATTACAATTAAGGTGTGTACATGTTGGTAAATCCATGATAACTTGAAGAGATGAAGATGCATAGGTTCTAGATTTTGAGATCAAGCTCCCAAGAAGGTCTACAATGCTCAGATACATCAGATATATCCATTGAATCAAAACACATGTCTTATTTCAATGAATAATTGTATTTTGGTGTATGTATGAGAATTGGTTATGGAGATTTGAGGATTCTCCCTAGAGAGACTAGTGGCTGCATGGGAGCTTCTGCATAAGTCAGATCTACAAAAATACAATGCTGGTATATTTATCATTGTTACTTCTTGTTGAGGCACATCCTATATTTCTTGGCATATGGCTAAGGGATTTTGTGGTACATGGTTGACAACTTGTATTTATGAAGTCGTTGATGTATTGAGAGGTTGAATATTAGAAATGGTTTGATGACTAGATCATGTGAGGGTTATTATACTTGTTCATGATTATACACACCTATATGGCACATGACTAGAGAGATAGATATATTCTTTGGGTAAAGGCATAGGGTACATTTACAGTCTGGATACAGTGACATGTTACAGATCTATGTGAAAGAAGTTATAGAGGGTCAGAAGTTGTTGAGAGAAAGGAAACCCTAGTCTTCAGAAGGCATACATAGGCTACATAAC
Organism: Picea engelmannii; assembly: GCA_009831015.1. Classification (NCBI taxonomy): domain Eukaryota; kingdom Viridiplantae; phylum Streptophyta; class Pinopsida; order Pinales; family Pinaceae; genus Picea; species Picea engelmannii. Next base: position 67,402 of record ML779096.1, on the reverse strand, counting down.
AGTTTGGTTGTGTACATATGCAGGCTACATAACAGATAGGGTGCATACATATGCATGCTACCATAGTACAGGTCGCGCACATGTTGTATTTTTGTTGATACATGTTCAGTTCTGGTACAGATTGATTAATGGGAAACTGTACAGGTTGGATGCAGGTCAGTGGTACAGATTGATATAGTTCTACAATGGTATATCTCATAGTGATAGTGTGACAGTGGTTCCATCATTCTACTTCTACTTCAGGGTAGTTGGATGGGGCAAGGATAGGTGGTTGTAGCCACATTCCAGTTGTAGACGAAGAACATAGGGGGTTGTAGCCTCCTTCTAGTTGTATCCAAATAATTCAGGATTTGGAGCTTCCCTCAGGTTGTAGCCTGAGAAACTAGGGGGTTGGAACCTTCTTCCAGTTGCAGCTGGAAAACAAAGGAAGTTGGTGCTTCCAATGAATGTAATTCTTCAATACATATAAGAAAACAAATTCTGTGGTTTTCTCCCGCTTTGGGTTTCCACGTAAATAAATTGGTGTACTATTGTTATAACCTTAAATTGCACCATACATGCATACCTGCCATTTGGCCCTCTTACTTGCAAATTTTTCCAAGCCATCACTAAGTTTCTCTTTTTAAAAACCAATTTTTAGAATATGTACGAACCCCGCTCCACTATAGCCCTTGTACGTACTCAGGCTTCTCCACTACAACCCACATACATACTCAGGCTGCTCCATTACAGCCCGCATACACCTCCAAAAAGTTGCAAAAAGTGAAAATTTGCAAGGAATTTGTTGAGATTATGGGCTATTGGGTAGTTTCCCAACTAATCCACCACCTATAGCTCGTCACCTAACCGAATAAACATCCTTTTGTCATATAAAAGGAGGTGTTTGGGTATCATTCATGACATAAGCATAAGAACATTGAAACTCTACCCATTTCACTTTCCCCCCTTGCCTCGAGAATTTGCAGCCACATTGTGAGTTTTGAGCCAGAATTCCCTATTCTTGCCTTTTTCCTCATTCATAAGCCTATGCCCATTCTCTATAGAGAAGTGTGAGAGGAGAAATATACATGGAAGCAGTTCGAGCTTGGTGAAGAGGAGCCCGGACTAGGTTCGAGGAGCAATCGCCGATCTCATTTGTAAGTGACTTTGTGAGATTAATATAAAGAAGTACTTTTTATGTCCCGATATATGATGTGTTCAATCTTTATGTTTGATTTACATTTTATTATGACATCTAACCCACTAATTCATATATAAGATGCATGTTCATAGTTTCTTGTTTGTCTTTTGGTGAATGCAGGTCAGCCTTGGGAGGAGATTTGCAGTCGAGGAACAACCAAACACAAAAAGGATTGACACCAGACGCGGAGTTTAAGGTAGAATACCGTATCCTTATACTTTGTATTTTATGCATGAATGTGGGGTATTGTTGGGATAGTTGTTAAAAGTAGGAGACTTTAGACGGTTAGCTCTGCCTGCATGATTGAACCCTAGTGTAGTACATAGGGGGGTTTTCCCACTATAGAAACTGTGTATGTGTGTGATTTCTCATTTGATCATTGTTTATTTACTCTGTAACTATTGGATGATAATGCTACATTGATATAACACTTGTATTTTTGGAGAAAAATGATTAAATTTCTCTATTACTAATTCACCCCCCTATCAGTAATCCAACAGATTCATGAGTATTAATTATGTACCTTTTTGTACAATTGATGTAGCCTCTCCACATAGGCTAGTGATCAGTTTCAATTCCTATTGCAAAGTCCTATATAAATCAACAAACCATGAAATGTTAAATTTATGATAAATAATTTAAGAAATAGACATGTATTTCAAAATTTACACGAATATATAATACATAAGAATAGAGAGAATTACCTTATTGAGATTCTCTTTGTTTCAAGAATATTTTAATATTCTCTACTGAGCATGGCCAACCACGTGAAGGTGGAAGCTCGTATGCCCCCCGCCCCTATCACATCACTCTCAATTCCCCATACCCAATGCATGTACTTGAAAATAAATGAATTTATGTGAAAATATGTGTTTTTCATCATAAAGAAACATTCAACATTTATTCATTAAGTAATTATAGCATTCATTCATTCAATAATTCATTCATTCATTCATAGTAAAAAAATATTTCATGACATTAGTTTTTATTATAAAAAATAATATGTCATAATGATATTACAATCACTTCTTTGGATTTTTTCTTTTCACAAATTTAGAAATCAACTGATCATGTTCTACATCTTATTTATCAGTTCTTCTAGTCGCCTTTGCATCTTGTCTTATTGTTTTTCAATTTTTGTACTTTTTACGTGGATGCTCCTGTAAGGTGCCAAGATCTACTGCAATAATGAAGAAATGTTAAATTGTTATGTTTTGTTTATATCATTACACATATTTCATTAATAAAAAAAACATTAGAGTGGTTCTCTTTACTTGACAGGGTCACATCATGTACTTCATATCCTTGTCTAGCAGCCTCATCCTGTACAAGATGACCCTCTACATGATCTAGAGTTGAAACATCAAATATTCAAATTAATACACTATTTTCAATTAAATATTTTCAACTGTAATTTATACTAAGTTTTTTGTAGCACATGAATACATCCATCACCAGGGTGCACAACATGACCTTCAATGGTTGGTCATTCTCCATCCTGGGCATTATGTGTATTGTGGATTTCCTGCTTAAAACAAAGAGGCTCAATATTTTATGGCCAAAATTAATAATGAATAGACTACACAAGTAATCAATCTTAAATAAACATTTTTTATTTTATTTACTTGCGTGCAGGGTGGATCACTAGAAGATTGTGTTGGCCCAATTCCCAAGTTTTTTTTGGCATTCAACAAATACTACAAAGTCATGCTGGAAGCCAATCCTCAAGTCGTCCTCCGTTGGAACTTTGTTGAACCAATTGACCTGCAATTTTGCATAAGATCATCAATCTATATTTTATGGAGAAATAAAAACAAATTTGTATGCAATTTATTATTTGGATACAATTTTGAGTTGTTGATACTTACAATTCATGCCACCGGATTTGAATAACCTCCAGGCCCAAGCTTGTGTTGTCCATGCTTTTCTATTCAGGCCTTTGTTTCCTTTGATGTGTCTGGAAGCCTATGAAAAGTTTGAAATACGTTAGATGTTGCAAATATCATGTAAAAATAAAGAGTAATAAACATATAATTACATTGTTCAAAGTATTTCATACCTTCCTGTGCTTGGTGGTAGCTTTCCCTGTTTTGTTAAATCCCTCTCCCTTCCATCATCCAGTATGGATTTCCACTCCCTTACTAGGATCATTGGAGGGTGCTCATACCTAGGGTTTGCTTCTAGATGAACCCTATATTGGTCCCTCACAATCTTCATATGTTTTCCAAATTTCTTGAGGACCTCCGCTCGATTGAAGGTCTCAACACCGAACATCCCAATCAAGTGATTAATGAGATCATATTTCATTTTTTTTCTTTGTTTATCCCACCCTGTGTGGATGGTGGGCCCAAATATCTCTAGCGACTAATCATTTAGATGTTTAAAAGAACATCATTTCCTGCAAAACAATCATGTCATCATTAGTTTAAAAAGAATGATCTATGAGTAAATTTCAATTAGATTATATATAATAGTTAAAATAGTTTTTAAATACCTGGGATCTTCTCTATCTTTATGGGAACGAGATTTCATCCACCAAAATTGTGGTCTGTACTATTCATGTGCTAATAACACGGGAAGATCCATGAAATGTTGCTTGAGAAATATCAATACTACTCTCTGCTACATCAACCCTTTGACCTTGTTCTGCATGATCTTCCATGCGTCGAGCAGTAGAGGGTTCACCTACATCTTCCCTCTGGGGTGTCCTACTATGTTTCCAACTGTTCAGTAAAAAGAATGGCACATTTTCAGATGCACATGGGGTTAGATGATCATGATGTGAAGACTCACCAGTAGCATCAATAGTAGCATTAGACCCCTCACCATGATTATGTGGATGCAAATACACTTGTAAAAACAAACCATATTTTATTTCATGACATATACAAGTAGAAAATACAAAACCATAAATGGATTTATATTCTAATTAAATATCCCACAGTTTAAATTCAACGACTGAGCTCTCATCGTCAAACGACCAATATTTTATCTAATCTCCATCATTTTTGGATGAATGAATACCAAAAGAAGGATTTTCATTTATTTTTTTTACGGACTTCTTTAACATCTGAAAGGGGTTAAGTGATGATGTGATTTCATCATCGTACACTATCTTATCCACATCCATTTCTGTGGATTTCTCTGCTAATGGATATGCAGCCTGTGACAGAAATATAGAAAACACTAATATTGAAATGAAACCAATAGAATCATCATAAAAATGTAATAATACAACATATTTAATTTGTACAATTTCTATGGGTTATATGGTTGGGCCGATGATGGTGTCCTCTGATCCATTTAGGATTTTCCTTGATCAAGTGAAACCTGCAACAAAAATATTGAAAACATTAATATCAAAATGAAACCAATAGACTCATCAAAAAATGTAATAATACAACATATTTAATTTCTAAAATTACTATGGGTTATACCAGCTGGGATGATGATGGTGTCCTCTGATCTATGGACTTTCCCCAGTCAGACGCAACCTGCAAAAAAAATATTGAAAACATTAATATCGAAATTAAACCAATAGACTCTTGAAAAAACATAATTAAAAAGAACATTTCTTATATTTAATTTGTATAGTTTACAATGTGGTATATTTGTTCCCCTAACGATGGTCTCATCTCATCCATACAAGAGTTTCCTCGATGAACACTTGGAACAAAAATATTTAAACCATTAATATCGAAATGAAACCAATAGACTCTTGAAAAAACATAATTAAAAATGAGGTATACATGCTTCCTAGAGGATGGTGTCATTTAATGAAACATATTCCTTATATTTATTATATCGAAATGAAACATTAACAAAAAACATTAATTAACAAAAAAATACATTATTAGATTCATTAATTACATGTTTGGTGAAATGCTATATTTATCACTCCCATAGTAACATCGTTTGTATCTATTCGATTCAAATTGTAGTTGATCAACAACTCTTCCCCTGCAACTATTGATTTTATGGCACACAAAAAAACACGGTTTCCTTCACACCCCTCAAATATGCAATTGGGTTGTTTATTTGTAGACCTAGGATGTGTACTATTTATAAACCTTGCAATATTCCCTTATGCTTTTGTCCTTCCGTCAATGTACATACTCAATCCTTTATTTTGATTATTGTGTTTTAGTTGTAAATAATTTGTAGACACTCTGTATCTTCACATACTGCTTGTATATTGGAATGACTGTATCCAATATCTATAATTTTAGTAGGGTCTGACATACTCCATCAATTTAGTACATCTACCATAACCCAAATTTATGCCAACCACGCAAAACAACCCCAAACTGTGTAATGACGATGGTGCAATCTGAAATATCCTCTCGTTCACACAAAACTACGTGTTTAGACGAGGAAGATCCTTGGGTACCCATTGTTTCACTAGATGTTTGTACCTCAAGGGCACCTCGATGTTGCCTATGGTATCATCAACATAAGAACATGAGCCCCCTTTTGCGAGAAAAAATTCCATTCGTTTATGGTATTTTCTTCTAATATTTTGACATCTAGTTGATATCACTCTTTTAGGCCTACTAGATGTCTCACTTTCCTCTAGTCTTCCTGAACTTCCCTCGCTCGAGGACAGATCTGAAAAATACATGTTTGTTTCTACCTGCACTGCATCAAATGAGAGAAATAGTTAACAAAAATTTGTATAAGGCTACAATAATCTCTTGATTCAAAAATATGATTCATTAAGAAATCCTCTCACTCTCCCAAGAATACCTCATTAAGCTGACCTGAATACCTTATTAAGAAATCCTCTCACTCTCCCATGAATAATATTTTTTTGATTAAAAGGAATAAGAAAAGTAGCATGGCAATAGTCACATACATGAGTTACTATATTTGCTAACACAATCGATACATATGTCAATTGAAAGCTACATGCATAAAAATGCTATGAAAATCTCCTTGACGCCCTCTATCTCATCTTTCTCCTCAATGTGTAACCAAAATTCACTACTTACAAACCCTTTTATAAACCCATACATTCATCATCCTTTCAAGCATCTTACTCTCTATTTAATCTTTCTTCACTAATCATATTGTGACTGGAAGATTTGATTTATGTCTATACATAGATCTATGCACCACAATTGAGAAAGGAAGTATTGTATGTAACCCTCGATCAGATATTATCGAGGGAATTTGGTTTTTTTGTTTGTTATTGTTGTGAGGAGTTATGGAAACAAGAAATTCATTGTAACAATCATGGACTATTCAACTTCCAACAAGAAAAACAAAAGGGACTATGGTAGATGACATTGGTAAACAAAAAGCTTGGAAGGATTGGCTTGTTTATTCAAAAGTTGAAATAATGGGATCCATTTGGGAAAAGGATTTAAGCACTTTGTGGAGGTACATGGACATAAAATATGCTTGATGGATGACTTTTAAGAAGAATTAGAAATTTAAGGCTTATTTTAGAGATCCGTTCCTCTACACATGTGGGGAACTAGCTAGTTTTTCATAAGTTTTCAACCTCTTTTAATATGTTTGTGTGCCCAAAATTGAATGACCTACCTAATATTTTTAGTTTTTGATTCCCTAAAGTTTTTACAAGGTTTTGAAATGTAAAGTAACAGAATTGGATGCTGTCAAGCGAACAATGGACTCAAGGCATTTTGTTGTAATTAAAGATAAATTCAAGGTTTTATTGTAATGATATTGGTTTTAATACTGCCAAATATGATCAATCCATCTATTATGTATTTAAGAATAAAATGATAGTATCAAAGTATTGGATCATTGGGTTTTGATCCCCCATGTACATGCTCTATCACTAGTTTCATGGATGAAATCTTAAAAAAATAGTTGTTCCTTCACCATTCTTCTTCATCTTTTGTTTTAGGTCTGATGTATTACATGACATAATCAACAATGTCACTAATGAAAGATATCTCATCATCTATAGTAGATTAAAATACATCCGCTAGATGTATGAGCATAATATGAGAAAAATAAGTGGCTCTCTTGTCGATTCCTAGATGTGTACCGTAAATGGAGTAAGTTAAGAAATTATAATTCTCAGATATTGTTCTCATATATGCAACTCTAAATAATGAAGTTCTTGATTGTCATGTTTACCTTTTTTTTATTATCATTATATGAATATATGTGAAGTTATTTCCAACTATGTTTGAATTCAATCATTCATTATTGATGATATGTTTGGAATATTTGATCTTATGGGGTTTATGGAAAGAACCTTGCCCCATTTGATTTCTTCACCCATTTGAAGTTTGGTCCCTCTTTATAAAGGAAAGACTTTGTAGCCCAATAAATAGACAAAAATCATGATTGATTCAACCAACCTTTATTTTCATTTCAATTTATATACATAGAGCTTAACTATAGATTTTTAGGAATATGAAGTCTCATTTAAGATAAGATATGGGATACCCCACTTGAGATGAAAAAGGCACTGAATCTAAATTGTGAGGACATATGTTGTGGTGGTAGTCAACACTCTTGAGTAGAATTGATCTTGCCTTGATTGTTACGTGGGACTTCATATTTCAAAGTGCAATTTTGGGAGCTGACGATTGGCATTGTTACCAGGGAAAAAGTTTGATTCCCTGGATTCAATAGATTCGATATAACATGGTGTTGGGAAGTCCTATTTATTTGTATCATTAGTTTCCAGTTTCTTGTATTGAGGGCGGGAGAAAGAAATTGTATGCAAGGCATTTGAAGGTCTCACATGGTAACTCCACACATGTATCAAATTAAATATTTATATAAAGTTTAGAAACTTTATAATGTTGACTCCATGTTGGGAGAACCTCTCCTATAAATCAATGGTGCTTATCATCCATGTCATCTCTAGTGTGCTCAATGAAATGGTTGAAAATATAGAGAGGATGACCAAACATATACTATCAATAATAACTAAAGGAATTAAGGAAGCGAGAGATCAATTTGTTGTATTTATGGAAACTATAGTGTCATAAAATCTTTGCAACAACTATTAAAGGACTTAAGGAAATACGGGATTGATCTATTGTATTTATTAAAAATATCCATGATTTGGGATAGGACTAGCAAGAATGTCGAACTTATTGATGTAGATCCTCTAAAGCTTCTCATAGTGAAAAAGAATGTGATATATTTTTGTGACCCTCACATATATTTGAGAAAGTGAGGACTTTTAATCCCTAATAATTGCATGCAATACATCGGGGGATAGATCGAATGATAGAAATAATTCACTAGTTTTCAAGGGATTTTGAAGAAATCTACAAATAGAGTGAGGAAAAAAATTTCTTATTAAGTTTCAAATTTTCTTATCCCCATTATAAATCATTTGAGTGAAATGATGTGAAACTCTTTGTCACTACCATATTTTCAAGAAATGCAATAAATTTGGAATGTGCTGAAGAACTTTATATGGAATGTACTCTCTTTATTTCCTCCTACTTTACACATTGTAGAAAAAATAAATGAGGATGACTCAACTGGTAGATATGGTGTACTTTTGATATTAGTGAAAAGAATGTGGTATGTTATACTCCTTATCTATCACAAGGGGTTATCTCAATCGGTTGTCACCAATGGAGTTGAGGATTTTTCTAGTTTTGTGCTAGTAGGTGCCTAGTTCAAATCCCCTTGGGTGAGGCACACTAGTATATGTCAATGATTTTATTAGGGATGTCATCCACCAATGTGAGGAATCATCCTTTGGGTTCTCTATGAGGTTTTCCTTAGAATTTTTTTTCTAATCATTATCTCATTGAGAATGGAAAACAGAGAAATTAAATGGTTGTAAATCTTATGGATGCATAATATCTTCACTTGAGTGTAAATGTATCTACAAGAGAAAAAGAGAAAATTGAAAGTGGAAATGACACCTTGGAAGACAACAATGATAAGCAATTTTTGGCCCAAAAATTCATGATAGCCTTTGTTCCATGGAGTCTTTGGATCTTTTAGGAAATATAGTATGTGATAATCAAAATCTCCCTTTCCCTTCCATCGAGCATAGGGAATGTGAATAAAACCAACAAAATTGTATATATAATGGGGCATTGCATATTTATGTTGACCCAATATATGAAACCAGCGATAAATGACATGAAAATGAATGTCAATGTTCAATTTTTGACTTGTTATATTCCCTCAACATTAGTTCGGGGTGATACAAATTATATGTTTGGCAGAAGAAAAAAAACATTGCAACTACTAGCATTTAAAAATAGTAAAGTGATGTTCAATAATTTTTTTATCCTAATAAAGGATAACCTCTTGAATATAAAATCATTTTCTCTTCATTATGTTGAACATAAGAGAGAAACTCATGAGACTACAAAGGAATTTTCTCCTAATGGTGATGGATTTGTTAAAGGCTATTTAAATGTTGGGAAATTATTCATTAATGATGTGCATACAATTGATCATGTTCACAAGGAATAGATCCACCATGTTGTTGATGAATGCAACTTTGTGAGACATTTTCCATCTTACAAACCTGTGAGATGTGGATCATTGTAGCTATGTGAGTCTTTCTCTCATCTTACAAACCTGAGAGAAAGCTCCTAAGAAGGGTATGTGGTTCCTACCTGAGACAGATATAGGAATGTAGAGATGACCTCCTCCATTCAGAGAGTTGAGAAGAACTCCAGATGATTATATAGCAGGAAAGGCGATCTATTGAGTTAGACGTGCCTGTGGTTGAGCACAAGGTGAACGTGTGAAATCCCAAAGTGTTGGATGAATCTTCATGTGAACAGAAATTAAGAAGATGTATTAGCCTCCTCTGAGCAACAGAGTTGATGAGAATACTCCATATGATTCTCCTGTGTGATGCAGTGGGAAGGAATATCTGTAGAGTGGACGTGCATGTGGATGAGCATAGTTGAATGTGTGAAGATCTGGTTCTTCTGTGTAATGCAATGAACCAAAGATATGACATCCCTATGGATGTGTCCCTAGTGGATGAACACTAGTGGGTGTATCATATCCTTTTCTATATATATTGTTCAAGATTCAAACCTTCCTATAAACCTAATTGTTATGTAAAGGGTACAGGTTGGCCCCACCTTAATGTGATTAATAATAAATGTAAAAGATAATTAATCTGGTTAATAATAATAATAATAATAATTATTATTATTATTATTATTATTATTATTATTATTATTATTATTATTATTATTATATGACTTAGAAAGGTCGACCATGTTGAGCCAATAGACACTTTTGTTGATAGGAAAAGTCTAATATAAGTAAAGTAAGATTCCCCATTATGGAATCATATCTTTCATGTGAGTTTGGAAATTTCAGCAAGTACATTTACTTGGGAAAATTGCACACCGCTCTTGGGTGCTAGTCTTCTAGGGTTTGAGAATCCTCTTGTGTTCTAGGTATTTCTTGGTGTTGAAGGTCTTTCTATTGAAGAATATAGAAACAAATTTGGTTGTTTTTTCTTCCCTTGTTGAGAAGGGTTTCCCATGATACTTCTTGTGTTCTTGTGCATGGTGTTTCTTCTTGTGATCTTGGTTGCTACAACATTCTTGTTTATGGTTAAGACAAAAGAAAATTGAAATGAACTATATGATTAACCTATATTATTGAAAAATCAACATGGTATCATAGAATAGGTCTTGAAGATCCCATTACACAAGTACTTTCCATCCATTCTCTCTCACTTCTGTAGAAACCATACGACCCTCCTAGGGTTCCCAGAAATTCGGTATGACCTTCCTTTTTTCTCAGTTTCATCCCTTAATACTTGGATGGTGGGGATAATTTTGGAATAGGAATGTATGGCCTCCTTCAATGCACCTCTATCAAGCTTCAGATCAAAATTCCAAGCATTTTGAAATTTTTGTCCTAGGGTTTTTCTAATTTCTGCAAACATTTTAGTATCAGGGTTTCTACAACTCATTGAAGGAGCTCTTCATCTCACCAGTGTTATCCTATCTTTCAAAGGATTATTTTTGGTATTCATAAGTCCAATAAACCCTATAAGTGCTAGCCTAGCCTAGTTGTTAGGTTTTCTAGCCTAGTTGACAAAGGGTTGCGAAGAATCTAAAATTCGATGAACAAAAAAAAAAAAAAACTATGATGGAAGATAAGTTTGATGGATCAAGCAACTTCAAGTCCTTAGAATACAAGACTTCAGAGGAAGACTTATTATGGGTAATAAAAAAGGGTTTACTAGAGACAACTATCAATGAATGGAAGGAAGATGACGTCAGGACAAGGAAGTCAATCACCTACTCAAGCCCTTACATTGAAAGGCCAACTTCAAAATAACAAAGATGAAAAAAGGTGACACCATGACTATCTTCTTCATAAATATCTCAGAGTATAGAGATCAGCCAAGATCCATTGAAGAAATCATATCAACATCCTCAGGTATGCACTTGTATATATTATTTGTATCATTGTCATGAGGGAAATTGCAGGAGGAAGGAACCTTTTGCTAAAGTCATGGATCCAGAGGGATGTCAGTGCATTCAGAGGAACAACACACTCAAAGTAAAGAATCCAGGTTTGATTTTTGTAATTGTCATTCCTCTAACCTATATTTCTATAAGTTTGCTACATTACAAGTAGGTATTGTAGCTGTGACAACATTCCTTAAATTATTTTGATTCTAGAGATGTACTTATTATTCTCCTTTAGGAGATATTATTGTGTTGTTTCTTTTTGTTTTCTTGTTCCAGATAGGTTAAAAATAAAATAAGATGTTTATCCTTTAGAGGGAGTCACTTGACTCAGAGGGAGTCAAAACTATTTGAGAAGGAGGAAGAATAAAACCATCATTGAGAAAAACAATGCTATAATGCATGATCAGAATGCTTCTAGGATTCCATGGGCAGAAGCTTGCATGACACAATATATGTGAAAAACAAGAGTCTTCACCAGACTTTGAAAAACATATATCACGAAGAAGTCTTCACGAGAATGAAGCCTGAGATTAAACACTTAAGGTTATTTGGGTGCCCAGTATATTTTCATGCACCCAAAGAGAAGAAGTCCAAGCTAGGTCCTTTAGAAAGAAAGGATACAATGAATCTTCAAAGACATTCCAGATTGACACCCCTGGTCAAATACAGATTGAGACAAACAAAAAATGTTGTCCTTGAAAAGGAGATAGTCTTTTAAAGACCTAGAGAATCTCAGATGGAGATTTACAGTGAGACAATACCTTTTACCCCCTTCAATAGTTTAGAGGGAAAGAGACATTACTCCAGTTGATCCAGGTTCTCTAGTTGATATGTTCAGAGATATTGCAGTAGGGAATAAAATGCCTACCTATACTCACTCTGCAAGATATAGAGAAATATACAAGCCTATCAAGGCACATCCTGAGAAATCAAAATAGATTTGCAAGCTATCCTTCAGTCTTGAGCCACTTCATTGATGCTCCGCCTCCTTGTCTTAGAGAAGAAACGTAAGAATAGATATGGAAAGATTCCATAATAGAAGAATACCAATATATCTTAAAGAATGATGTATAATATATTATTCAGGGACTAGAAGGGAAGTTTGTGGTAACTTCCAAGCATATCTATAAGATCAAGCATGTAGCTGATGGAAGTGTCGAGAAATACAAAACGAGATCTATAGCCAACATTTTCTCACAAGTAGAGGTATTTTTCTATGATGAGACACTTGATACAGTAAAACTGATACACTTCCATCCATACTACCATCCATGAGTTCGAAAATATATTAGATATATAGATTCTTGATGAGTTCATATTTCATCAAGAGTGTTGCTGATCCAAACCTATATTATTACAGTGTTGGTGACGAGAGCCTAATTTTGATGACTTATTCAAAAAGTCTTGTTGTTTGATACAAGTAATCCTTGAATTCTGAATTCAAGATGAAGAATCTGAGGATGATGCACTACTTCTTGGGAAAATAAGTATGACAAAGGAACAATGATATTTTCCTGAGTCAAAGAAAATATACAGTGAAAATATTAAAGAATTTCAGTATGACAGAATGCAAATCCATGCCCACTCCAACGGTAATGGATTTGAATAAAATGAGTGATGATGATTCAGACGAGATTAATCCACAATTGATTGGATCACTAATGTATCTGGTTAACACTAGACTTGATTCATGCCATGAAGTGAGTGTACTTAGTCATTTCATGAGTCAACTAAGACAGACTCACTAGAAAAAAAAAAAACATGTATTGATATATATATACGAGGCACAGTTGGATATGGCATGAGATATGCCTCCAGTGTGAACTTGAGTTTGCGGGATATGCCTATTCAAATTGAGAAGAAAGTACAGTGGACCAGAAGAGCACATCCGGTTGTTGTTCTACCATGAATTTTCCATGGTTTCCTGATGCAGAAGGAAACAAAAATCTGTGGTCTTGATCACCACAGAGGAAGAGTATATAACATCGAGTGTGCGAAGAAATATGGCTTCAAAAACTTCTGAAAATTTTTGCTCGACCATGAGATGGATACTATGATGATAACCAAGGAGCCATGTGTAAAGATCCTTGAGAACCCAATGTTTCCTGATGGATCAACACACGATGAGATGAAACATCCTTATATTAGAGATATGATGAAGAGGGAAAATGTACACATACAATACCTTCCTACACATGAGAAGATTGCACACATCTTAACCAAACTAACTTGATGAAGAAATCCTCCCTAGTTGAGAGGGAGTGTTGATGACTCCATCCAAGACAAAATTTAGAGTACATCCTTGTGCGAATTGGCATGATGAAGAATGCCTCCCTATCTAAGAAGGATTGTTTATGAATGAAACTATGTGAGACATTATCCAGCTTACAAACTTGTGAGATGTGGATCATTGCAGTTATGTGACTCTTTCTCTTAGCTTACAAACCTGAGAGAAATCCCCTAAGAAGGGTATGTAGTTCCTGCCTATTGTTAGAAAAATAGGACTGCGGAGAAATAAAATAAAACGAATATGGAAAAAAAACACAGAAGATACACAATACAAGAGAGACACAGATTTACGTGGTTCACCCAGTGTGGGCTACATTCACTAGAGAAATTGCCAGGTCCTTCCTTTCTTATTATCCATCAAATGAAGGGATACAACCTACAACAAAACCCACTGTAACTTCCTCTTCTTTCTCTCACAGTCTCCTCTCTCAAAATACAATATTCACCATCAACCATAGCCGCAATACATTTCCCTCATAAAAGAGGGTTGCCTTCTAGGGAAAAAAACCCTAACATAATCTCTACCGTTAGATCTGAGACCTTATAATGAACGGTCCAGATTTACAATGAAATTACAATATACTTTTACAAGGAAATGTTTCCTTTAGGGGTTTCACCCCCGAACCCCCATCAGGGGATGTTGCTCCTGTTGGGGGCCTGCTTGCCCCCAAACTCCCCAGCCAGGGGGATAGCCCCCCCCGGACCCCGCAGAGGGGGTACCCCCCCTCTGTACTCCCTCGCATGGAAGAATGTACATACTTCTGGGGTGTAAATACTTCATGGGGTACAAACATGGTTGAAAGCAAGGACCTCTGAATCAGGAAGATAATCAGGCTCCACAACCAACACCTGAGACAGAGCTAGGAATGTAGATATGACCTCCTCCATTCAGAGATTTGAGAAGAACTCTAGATGATTATCCAATGGGAAAGGTGATCTATTGAGTTAGACGTGCCTGTGGTTGAGCATAAGGTGAACATGTGAAATCCCAAAGTGTTGGGTGCATTGTCATGTGAATAGAAATGAAGATGATGTATTAGCCTCCTCTGAGAATCAGAGTTGACGAGAAGACTCCAGATGATTCTCCTATGTGAGGTAGTGGGAAATAAGATCTGTAGAGTGGACGTGCATGTGGATGAGCACATGTTAACACGTGAAGATCTAGTTCTTTTGTCTAATGCAATGAACCAGAGATATGAAATCCCTATGGATGTGCGCCTAGTGGATGAGCACTAGTGGGTGTATTAGATCCTTTGATATATATATTTTTCAAGAGTTAGACCTGCCTGTAACCCTAATTGTTATGTAAAGGGTACGGGTTGGCCCCACCTTAATGTTATTAATAATAAATGTAAAAGATAATTAATCTGGTTATTATTATTATTATTATTATTATTATTATTATTATTAATTATAATATGACTTAGAGAGGTCGGACTTGTTGAGACAATAGACACTTCTATTGATAGGACAAGTCTAATATAAATAAAGGAATATTCCCCATTGTGGAATCATATCTTTCATGTGAGTTTGGAAATTTCAGCAAGTACATTTACTTGGGAAAAGTGTGCACCTGTCTTGGGAACTAGTCTTCTAGGGTTTGAGAACCCTCTTGTGTTCTAGGTATTTCTTGGTGGTGAAGGTATTTCTCTTGAAGAATATAGCAAAGGATTTGGCTGGGTTTTCTTCCCTTGTTGAGAAGGGTTTCCCAGGATACTTCTTGTGTTCTTGTGCATGGTGTTTCTTCTTGTGATCTTGGTTGCTGCAACATTCTTGTTCATGGTTAAGACAAAATAAAATCGAAATGAACTATATGATTAACCTAGCTTATTGAAAAATCAACACATGTGATCCTAATAATGTGCACTGGAAAGTTTAGAAATGGGATCTAATATCTTCTAATTTTATCTATTGAACTACGTGCAAAGAATACCTTGGTGAATGATTGAAAACACTTATGCAATCGGTATCAAGTGAAAAAGAATCTCGACAAAATTCAATTAAATTCTAATAAAATTTGTTTCACATTTTATATTTAAACTTGAATATATGAAAGATGAAAACATATTCATATCTATCTTTTTAAGTGTTAGGATAATTCTACACAGTTTCCCTTGGAACTTGTTTTGATTTCATAATTGGATGGTTGGAAACACAAGCAAGGGTCACATACTTAAAAACATGTAATGGGGGTGTGCAGGTGGGGCATGGGAACTTGCATACCCATAAATGAATCTCTCACCTTTCATACAAATTAAGGGAGGAGAGAGTCCTTTGATTCATAATTGTACTCACATACTCCCATAAGATGCAAGTGCTAAAACAACTTAGTATCTTTCATTCTTTTATTTTTAATTTGTAATTTCTCTCTTTCTCTTGAGTGTTAGGGATATTTATGAAATTAGAGGGGCAATATGGTTTCTTCCTCGGGGGCTAGATGGTTTCTTCCCGACAGGGATTACTAGAATATGTTAGGACCCACGTCATATAGAGAAAGGGGCCCCCCTTCTATTACTATGGAAAAAGGAAAATATCAATGCCTCCAACCAATATTCTCTTTGTTTTGGAAGGTGAAATCCTACTAGGGTTTGAGGCAAGTATGGGTAGGGGATAAGAAGGTGAGAGTTCCCTCTCCTTCCAACATAAAAATGGAACTAACACAAACTTGTAAAAAAAAAAATATTATTGTAACATTAGCAATGTAAATTCAAGTGTGCAAAGTTACTCACTATCCTGACCCTTTCCTTCAGTCTCGACGTCACCTGATCAATCCCTCCGCTCAGTCTCATCATTACTCTAAATCCTTCCTCTCAGTCTCGACGTCACTATAAATCCCTCCGCTTGGTCTCAGAGTCATTGTAAATCCCTTTGTTTGGTCTCAGAATGAAAGGGGACCAATGATATAAATATACAATGCAAGAGGCATTGGTAACCAAGTCACTGTAAATCCCTCCACTCAGTCTCATATGTAGGTCTTGCGAGTAGGGGAAAGTATCAGAGTTTGTGGTGCAAGTATCAGAGCACATGAGTTACATATTTCCCCACAGTAGGAAACATCCCTTATTTCCCCACCTAATTCATCGGTAGAAATAATTCAAATAATAAATAAGATCATGGGGGCATAAGCTTGGTTTATATCACCTAGGACGAATTCCCAAACCACTAATTTCTACCAAATTTCAACACTATGTGTAGGCTAAATAACTTAGTGTGTATTTTTAGGTGTTTTCCTTATTTTCATTTATAATAACTATTTATTTTGTAGGTGCAAATATCAAAATGTGGGAATTATTAAAGTATGATAACAAGCATAACATGTGCTAGCAAAATTGTTTATAGATACCCCACAAAAAAAATATCACAACAACATTAATATATCAACATTTTAACCACACTCTACCATCATAGATATATCATCATGATAACCATATTCATCATATTAAATGTATAAATGGATAGTGAGCTCCATGAGATATCATAATAACCATGGAAGTAAGATGGACAATGATGTCATAATAAAACCATCAAAACCCTTATTACTCCAATGTACATTGGTTGGTGGTTCCACTAGTAGCCTATTTAGGGCGAATAGTTGATCAGGTTTAGTAGTAAGGGTAGTGTTCAAACTATAAAATATCAAGACTTATAACTGATTGCAATATTTTGTGATCACATTGGTGTTGACCAAAAAATGGGTCAACATATGGAAACTCCACATGGAATGCATTTTTAGCAACATGCCAACTTATAATAAATGGTTTTAGACTAAATATTGAGGCTATGTCTTACTACAAGAAAAATAAATTGAGTAATGATAATTATAGAAAAAATTATTCATAACTGAGATTTTGATAGTAAGAGTAGAGACTAGGCATTTGTACTCACTTCTAAAAAAGGAAACAAGTGAATAGAACGATAAGCAAGTTTTCTTCATTTTGGGAAAGAAACAAGATAAAGATTAAGAATTATTTGCAAACCAAACATTACCTATAACACTCAATATTACCTAGGTGCCAACATTATGAACTTTGAGCCATATAGAAACATACTTCCTTAGCTATATATCCCATAATGAAACTTGAATAACATCAACTATGTAAAGAATATTCTAAAATACCCATTTTAGGGGGTGAATTTGAGTATAATCTTCACCATTTAGGATTAAATTTGGACAAAGTGAAAGAGTATGAAAAAAGGAAACAAAGAAAATAAAAATGCTTGAATTAAGTATAGAAAGACTAAAACATCGAACATAAAATGTAAGAAGTAGATAATAAGGATGTACGAAGTATATAACAAGAAAATAAGAAATCATACTTATTTATATATATAAATATTTAAATGTCCATGGATCATGCTACGCATAAAATGGAACAAATATACACATGATTAAGCTTACCATCATTACTATAAAGGATAGAAATTTCCTAGTAGTGAATTTTGGTTGAAACCCCCTTATTGATACGATCATCATGGTTAATTTTAAATAGGGAACATAAAAGTAAAAAACTAAACTTTTTATGATTGTCTTGACTTGTCCAAACTTCCCAAATTGGATCATGGAAAGAAAGGTCATGATAGAATTTTCCCTTAATGAGTCGAAAACCCCAACTTTTTATGATTGTCTTGACTTGTCCAACCTTCTCAAATTGGATCATGGAAAGCAAGGTCATGGTAGAAGTTTCCCTTGAGGGGTGGCTTACATCATGTGAAGGATATCATGTTTTAAGCCCAAATAAGAATATGTGTGGATCATATCATTGACATTGTGGGTCTAATTATCATGATACAAAATATTCACAAAATTTATTAACTCATCCAAACATAATGCTTCCTTAGACTCACCCCCTTCTGAAGAATGATACTGAAATTGAGACATAGGATAATTCTCATGTTCATATTTTGTATTGATGGCCTAGGAATCATGGAAAAGAGAGTTATGAAAACAAATTTCAGTTCTCCAAAATATTTCTTCAAAGATGGATCAGATTGAGGACAATTAATCTGATTCCCAATTTTTAGAAGAGGGAAGATTGGATTTTTGGAACATTCATATTATGGAAAGTGGTTCTTGAAAATCACATTGTCCTTATATATATATACCATTTCCAACCATGAAAGGTCAATTAATGTCTAGATAAATAATAACATAACAACTAATCGAGAAGGAAACCAATTCAATACAATCAACTAGTGAAACACTATTAAGATATACCACATTGTTTGATTGTCAAATTGTTTTTGCGAGTCATGTTTGAGTTCGGAAACCCTCCCATATTGTCAATGCATGCATCTAGTCTAACCATGTTAAATTTCAGTCCATACAAGCACAAATTGAAAAATTTCAACGTTGGCCCCATTCACATGTCATTTATATGCATCGATTTCAAGTACATGAGTAGACACACCTTATTTTTGAATTATTAAATATTATATAATAACGAACTAGGTGAAATAAGCATATTTGTGAATTAATATTGTTGAGCTTCTCTTAGTTTCGAGAATTGTTTAATATTCTCTACTGAACGGGGAAAACCACATGAAGGTGGAAGCTCATATGTTCCCCCCCCACTCCCCCCACGTCACTCTCAATTCCCCAAAACCCGACAAAATCTATGTACTAGAAAATAAATGAATGTGTTTTTTTTCATAATTAAGAAACATCTCCTACAACATATACTAACATACTAGAAAATGACATAATTAAACTTGAAGACTAATTTATACAAT
>ML779096.1:33866-47735 GCA_009831015.1 Picea engelmannii | reverse complement strand
AAAACCCGACAAAATCTATGTACTAGAAAATAAATGAATGTGTTTTTTGTCATAATTAAGAAACATCTCCTACAACATATACTAACATACTAGAAAATGACATAATTAAACTTGAAGACTAATTTATACAATATACCAATACAAGTCAATAATTCTATATATATATATATATATAGGCATACCTCATACACTTCAATGTAATTGATCATATTCTCCATCCAAGTCATCATTGATATCATCTTCATGAACATTGTCTCCTACATCATTTGGTTCAACTAATTCTTCAACATCTTCCTCTGGAACATGATCATCTAGCTCTTTTTTATCCTCTACATCATCTTCTTCTTCAATACCCTCTTGATCTTCCTCTACATTATACTTTACTAACCTTCCTCTTAGATCATGTCTAATAACAAATGACCAACCCCTTCTACCTGGAACCTCTGAGTAAACTACTTGTTCACATTAACTTGGAAGAACATAGGGATCTATTCTTGGCTCAAGCAACCTTGTATTGACCATGGTAAAACCATTATCATGTTCAATAACATTTCTATCAGGATCACGTTGATTCAATCATAGCCTATACCATTTGACAATGAATAGAACTAAATTTAAAGATTTAAAGTCACACTCAATAATATCTTCCAAATACCCATAGTATCAATTTTCTGACAATTATGGATGTTTGTCACTTCTAGAGGAAACATTCATCACCTCAAAGACTACAATTACCACATAATCATATTTTTTCTTCATTTCATCCAACTTTTTAATGCACAATTTACGACCGTTGTACCACATAGATTTATGGTGTTTTACCTGCAATACGCCAGACATGTAAAAATGACATTATCAATTGATAATTAAGTAAATATTTAATGTTTGGAAAATAAGGAAAGAAAAAAATAATCAACTTGTACATCAATATAATTGAAAATAATTAAATAGTATGGCTTGTTAATATGCTTGCTAGTTTATCTTTTAAACCATATGCTAAATCATTTTCCCTTGTGTAAGATTGGTATCTCCATTGTGGTGTGTTGCTTTAACCAATGAAGCCACACCTTCCCATGATAATCCTTGAACATATTGTTTACATCGTTCAATCCATACCTTCATCCAATCAAGATTGTTTGTGATGTATAAATGTAGTGCATCCCACTCTTGACCAACTGCATGAGAATAAAATTACAATATTTCAAAAGTGTATAACTACTTAACACGTTATACCTTTATGATTGATGCATATTGAATATTAAAAATGAAATAATTAAGTACGATATATACATAAAAACTAATAGTCAAATGTATTGTAATTAATCTACAACATCTAATAATTACATTTCACCTTTCTCGATCTACCTTTCCCCATTAGGTACTCCCCTTCGAATTTTTTAATGGATTTTGGATCACCAATGCACCGATCTAGAATGATATTAATAAATGTTAACCCTGTAATATATTCAGTTATATACACCATGGTCTGGTATACCATATATCCCTCAACCATAGAACCCTTAGGACATGCTCTTTGTCTAACCAAAGCCTTCAAAAAATTTAAGTGCCTCTCAACCATCCACATTGACCTTGTGTGTATAGGTCCGCACAATTCAATCTCCTCAACTTGGTTTTTGAGGTAGTGTTCTTGTGCATTGAAAAATGATGAAGGTAGAAACTTTTTCATTTCACACATTAGACGAATAATTTCTCTCTTCCAATTCGTTATATATTCTTTATGGATTTCTTTATATGACAACCATCTACAAGTGTTGTAAGAAAATCAAAAGATTTAACGAAAATAAACAATATAGTACATAAGTACAATTACTTAAAAAAATGTCAAATATAAGTTCTACAACGAATTAAAAAAACAGTTTATGCATGTAAAATATCACAACTTACCTCATGTATTTTCCAAGATCATATATAACTTGTTTGACATTGTTGTCGAAGTTTTCTGGGAGAGATAGAGTAGACCATACTGCAACAATAAAATCTTTTCATTATTTTTTCCAAAAGCACACAAAAAATTACAACAACAACATGCAATATACAAATATAGCAATATATAAACCAGAATAATTACCTTAATGAAGACATGCCAATCATGTGTTTTTACCCCTTCAAAATCACCTTTCTTTGTTAAGATATTATTTATGTTTGAACAAAATCCTGTGGGAAATTTAATTTTTCGTATGACTTGTTTTACAACATTGCTTTGTTGCTCCAAATAACCATGGATGAGAGCTTATAATAATTTGGTCTCCATCATTATTTAATTCAATGACATCTTTCATTACATGATTGGATTCCTAAATGTCACTGTAAATTTTGACAAATTTTTCTTTGTCACTCCTTCCATCCAATATTCTCCATAATGTTTCAACTATATTCTTTCTGATATGCATTGTATCAAAAAAATGAACAATTTGTAGTTGCTTATAGTAGGGAAACGTACTGAATTGTTTGGGATAAATTTTCATTCCTCATGGAATCCCATTAACACCTTCATGATCATGACTATCATGAATTATAATTAAATAAATTACAAAAATCATCATGAATTAAAATAAATTATCAAAACACATTATAAAAAAAACATATTAAAAAATATTTCATATATGATGATCATAGATAGACAATTTGATATATACCTTGATGATTTCTATTATATTGCAACTTCCATAGCTGAGGTGTCATTCTCTGTGGTTTTAATGCAATCTCTTCTTTCCCATTGAAAATATGTTTTTCTGCAGCTCGATACCTATGATTCTTATAGAGGAAGTTATTATACTCATCAAACAACTCCTTTCCTAAACTTTTTGATCGATGAGATTTCATCTGAGGACCACAAACTGGACATGAAAATTTTCCCTTTGTTTGAAGACCGACAAAAGATGGATTAAATCATACCTAATGGTTAAGGACATGTGTTTCCCCCTATGATGTCACAAGTTCAAATCCAAAAGGGGTAGGGTATGTATACCTCTGTAGAATTTACTAATCAAATCGATGGGCGGAGGGGGTCTCATACACCAATTTGGTGTATGTCTTGGCCATGAACTTAAAAATAGATTATTATTATTATTATTATTATTATTATTATATATAATGAATAATGAGTTATTTAAAAATCATGCATGATTAATATATAAACTTCATAAAATTAAAAACTATTAAAGTGCACAGTATAATTACATACCACAAAAATGTGTTGGCCCTGGAGCATCATGAATTATCCATGCAAGCATTGCATGGAATTGAAATTGTCTTTGCCCTATTAGTCTAGAAACATCATACATGGTGATGTCATTCCATAGCTTTAGTAGCTCGTCAATAAGAGGCTCGATATATACATTCATATATTTAACTTGGTACTTACCTAATTGATTTGAACATATACAATACATAATTATTACAACCATTTTACATACATAAATAATATATATGAGTAAATGAAAATAAATATATGACGTTATGAAACAAATATGACAAATGAGATTCTATTGCATTAAAAAAACATTTTTGTAAACAAATACCTGGAACAATCATTGCCAACATTATATGCTCCATCTTTATTGACATCCATGGAGTAATGCTATTGTTGATAACAAAAATAGGCCACACCAAGTAAATAGATCTCATCTCT
This sequence comes from Picea engelmannii, assembly GCA_009831015.1. Classification (NCBI taxonomy): domain Eukaryota; kingdom Viridiplantae; phylum Streptophyta; class Pinopsida; order Pinales; family Pinaceae; genus Picea; species Picea engelmannii. The sequence goes on along the minus strand of ML779096.1, from coordinate 44,083 downwards.
GCAAATGGATTGACACCATTCGCTGCCAAATAAATCCTAACATTACGAGGTTATTCTTTAAAGTGTGGCCATTTTTCCTCCATGTATTTAAATGCAGAATGCTCTGCAAGAATTCAAAGAATGTCATCTTCACTTCTATTTCGTGCATGGTAATCTGTCAATTCTGCTAAGTTTTTTCACCTAAATAATCGTTGCAAGCATGGAATAATGGGAATATAATGAAGAAACTTGTGAGGCACCTTTTTTGTTACTTGATATGTTCAATATCTAATGCTATGACATTCAGGGTATTCTGTTTCAAATTCATATTGTTTATAATATATAATATGATCATTGGGACATGCTTCAATTGCTTGATACTCCATTCCAATATCTTTCATGATGGAAGATAAATCTTGGCATGTGTGGTAAAATATTTTATGGTGGTAACAAATATTTAGCTATCAAAATGGTACAATAAATTAAAGCAAATTGGTTAGTATAATATCAATAATATTAACGAAAAGTATTTCATCCATATTAATTTTATTGACGAACTAACAATAAAATTTTTATAGGAACATATATAACCTTTATCGTGATCATATATATGTGTGTGTGTGTGTGTGTGTGTGTGTGTGTGTGTGTGTGATCAATGAAATATATTACATACCTTAACATATGTGTGATCTATGTTTTTGAAAAACCATTCATAACCTTCAAGTTCATTATCAACAATACAACAGAGAGAAGAGTTATGTTGTAGCCTTCATAAAGGGGTTCATATGCCTTCTCGAGTAGAGGTAAATCTTGAACATCATCAAAATCGTCATTTTCATGATCATCATTGTGATCCATTATAACATTAAATGTATCATGGATCAATGTATTTTTACCATCATCCTCAAATATGTTATTAACATAATCATCGTCTTCCATATGACCATTAACTTGATCTTCAGTATTCACAACTCCATGTTCCTCCGACGCTTGTTCTGCAACCACATTCTCCATGTGCGGATATGCCCTAGGAGGCATTTCCTTTATAATTACAAACCATCAAAATATATCGGTATATATATAAAAAATATAAAAATGATACATACATTTACAAAAATGATCAATATAAAGACATATATAATGAACAACTTACCAATGGATTATATTCATGCCCCCCCTCAACATGTCTATGTTCCCTACAATGTATTTTAGCTGTTGAAATCTTTAATCTTCTCCTATTATGATCCAGATTATTTTCGGAATGAAATGAAAGAAGAGATACTACAATGAAATACACATAAATATTTCTAGAAATAGATAAATACAACAATACATGATTTCTATTAATGAAAGAAATGTACAAAGACTGCAAAAATATAGAGTGCAAGACTCGCTAGAACCGTGACAACTTTATATCTGAGAAGATCTGTAACGGCTATGCTCATTCGCAACAATATGAGTACAATGAGGCTATGAAGGAATATTTACGATAAACATGAATGAAAAAACCCTAGACATCCAAAAACCTAACCCCAGGAGATTAATCACCAAAATTCATGTGGGCCATGTTGGGGTAAGTTAGTACATCAACTTCCCAGGTTTGTAACATTTTCATATGATCTTCGTTTTAGGCGCGTGATAGTCCATTCCAAAGGTATTTTTGAGAACTACACATTGTTTCATCAAACTCTGACTTTGTCAACAATTTGACTATGGAAAGCCCAAAAAATGTTGTTTAGGGCCTCAAAACGGATTCAGAAGTATAAAAAGATGTATTGAGATAAAAAATCCAAAATAGGCGAGTTGGACTAAATGGGCGGCCACCAATATCCACCTGGATGCTATGTGGGGATTCAAGACAACCTCAGAAGTGCATTACCCATAATTAGAAAGAAGTGTCCCCATTACCCATATCCACTTGGATCAGTCCTCCCCCCTTAGGAAGCAATGGTCTCCATTGTTTTGAGTTCCTAGGGAAGAGGGGAAAGCATTTGTTGAATCTGAATCTTGGTGAGTTGTGTGCCTTGCTTGAGAAGTTGTGCTTCTTGGTTTGTGGAAGGATGTCACAAACTTGTTGCTGGTGGGGTTGAATCTGTTCCACCAAGATGTTGTCTCTAGGATTGAAGGGGCATTGTGTAGGCACCATCGTAAGTGAAGAAACAATATATTCTTTCTATTAGACAATATTCTTCTTCTGGATAGAAGGTGTTGAGGATGTAGTGGTTGTAATGGCCTTTTGTGCATCCTTTGAATAAATTGTGAAGAGGCTTAGTTTTGTAGTATGAGGGATTACCTTGCGGCACTGTTTTGGTGGAACAATAGTCAAAAATACATATGGTATCCTGTAGAGTTAACCCCCAAGAGTAATAATGACACTACAGGGTCAAGAATCGTAAACAACATGATGTTTCCACATATATGGTTGAGCCAAAGAAACATCACAAACATCGAAAGGGGAAAGATCACATACTACCTCATTCTTGAAGGGATGGATGTCATAGGACATGTAGAACTGTTGGCTAACAGAGAGCTCTCATCCCTGGTGAAGCCACCTGATGTTGTATGGTTGCGGGTGTGGTGGTGTCGACAACCCCAAATGTTTCAAAACCTTAGCTGAGATGAGGTTCTTCTGGATTTTTCTATCAACAATGAAAAGCAAAAGGGTCCCCTTCACCCACATTTGTGAATGGAAGAGGCGCTCCCCCTCTTCAAGATTTGTTGGTTATTTTGGTTGAATTGTTGCAGTCGCGATAATAACAGTGGGGTCTGCATCGATGATTTGTATTTTTTCATTATTTTCTGCATCAGATTATGAATCATGGTTCGTCTCCTTTTCTTTGATCACGACCACCAATGACTGTTTTGATTTACATTCATTGATGTTGTGGCAGGGGATTTTGTGGAAGTTGCACCACTTCCCAGTGTCATTCTTCTTCTTTCCCTTACCCTTCTTTTCTTGTGTCTTGGATTGGTTGTCGAGAGGCTGTTGTTTAGGGATATGTTTATCGTTCTTTGGTTGTTATGGATTTGCATACCTGAAGTCCCATTTGTTTTGGTGCCCAAATTTCTACTCAATTTTGACAACATGTTGATAGGAAGCTTCCAGTGATGAGATGTCTAGGAAATCCATTTTGGTTGGGATGTACTTATGTAGAGCCCCATGGTATTTCAGAACCACATGTCACTCGGAGTCTTTGATACCCATATTGGTATGAAAGGTATGGAAAGTATTTGTGAACTCTAACACTTTTTGGCCCTTCTCTAGCTCCAGTGTGGTCCATCTCATGTACTGGTCTTCATAGTTATCAACAAGGTAATATTGTTTCTTGACCGCATACACAAAAAAATCCCAGGTGGGATCGAACCCATATATTCCAGATTCCTCTATTTAACTTTTCTCCCAGTAAGTTTCCCACCAATATTTGACATGGGTGAGAGCCCTGAGAAATGTGAAGGTGATATTTTCCCTGTTGCAAAAATTGTGAATAGAGAAATAACCTTTTAGAATATTTAACCATTTTTCTAGGGAATTTGCATCTATATGACCTTCAAATATGGGAATATAAAAATTAACCTTTTAGAAGTTCCTCCTGTTATCACATAAAATTGTCAGATTCTTGTGAATCTGGGGTTTTTGCCTAAGTCTGTAATTTTTCCTATCTCTCCTCCTTTTGCAAACTCAATCGTAAGGTTTTTCCTTTCAGCTTATAGTTTTCTTCTTTTGCCTGCCTGAGAGGTGTCAGACCTAAGCCTTTATGTTTTCTCTAAGGTTGATCACTTCTCTCTCCTCATCTCTGCCACTGATCCTTTTGCCTTACTAAGCCCTCAGTGAATCATCCAAGTATTTGTGTACAAAGGCCACAACCATAAGCACAAGTGAAACACTTAGAGCAGTCTAATATGGACTTGAATCAAGCAAGCAAGCAATTTCAGTTTGGCAGAGTAAATTTCATCTCGAAGTTCAGATATCAACAAAGAATTATAAGCGTGGGAATCAGGTGTTTGAAATGTTGTTGAAGTTGTTTGTAAAAGATCTAAATCCCCAAAACCCGAAATCAACAGGAGTCACCCGATCCAGCAAGATGCATGGCACCTGATTCGAGAAATCACGATTTTGCGACTCAAAGGTTTGATCATGGAGCATGACATAAAGTCGCAAAATGCAAAGTCACAAAACATGAAATCTTGAAGTGCCTGGGAATTGGACTTGCGGTCACTGCCCGCAGTAATACGAAAAGTGGGGCTATAAAGAAGGGTATGCGCCTACTGGGTGGTTGGTGATTAAGGTTATTTGGGGAGATGATCATGGTCGTCAAATTCAAAGCATGTCCGATCGTCGATATGGATGGGCCATTTCGAAATTTCAAGTATCGAGATATTTGGAATTGAGTGGAGTGGAGATTCTCAAAATGAGAAGTCCCGAAATTTCACAAAAAAGAAGCCCTGGGTCATGACCTGAGGTCACATGAATCGATGGAGAGGAGCAACTCCAGAAGACTAGGGCGCCCGTATTTTCACAGGGGAAGATCTACATGGTCTCAAGGTGCTGGGATTGACTTGAAGGAGTTGTGAACATCTCCTGGAGAATTCATGGGTGTCAGGCTCCATCCCGATCCCAATGAAAGTAGTTAATGAAAATGAGGGAGGTTGCTCAAACCTTGTCTCACCCCATAAATGGAAAGAATGGAAAGATGACCATGTAGGCAGACTGTCAACTGAGAGTTCCCCTATCAACAAATTCTCTTGCAAAGACCATACTAATCTTAAATTGTGTCTAACAGAAGAATGCAAGTGCAGACTGACAGAAGAAGATGCAGACGCAAATTGTTGAATGTAATAGCCAAGTCACATCTCTCATGGTGGCGAATTGTTCTAAGTATAAATATTCGGTTTTGATATTTTTTTATGGTCGATGGTTGATCTAAGCTCCCGTATTGTAAATTTTTAATGAAGCCTTTGGTTCTCTGGTTATGTGTTTCCATTTGAGACTTATTGTTTATTGACATTCAACTTTCTTTCTCCATCTCTTTTTATTTTGATATTGAAGACTGGGGCATGGGTGATCCAGTCGAGTTGTTGTGACTGTATTGTAATGTATGTTTGACTGCAATATTGTTATGATATTTTCAATTTCATGAGGTTTTGGGTTCAAGAGGATCTTGTATTCGAAGCTTTTCCTCCTTAGGTTGTTGGAAGACCCAATGTCCATAGCAGTCATGTACATTTCCTCACTAGTTCTTCCCCCTACTCACCCTTTACTACAACTTACTGAGTAAAGTTAAATCAAGACCTCACTTGCTCATGCATTGCCTAGTCCAGACTTCTGAGTTAAAGCGATATTTTCTTGTGTCTTCACCCATTTGACACCCTTTAATTTATTCATTGTGACATACAAACTGATGGGTACTGGGATTACCTCTTTTCCAATCTAGATGTGACTTCTAGTGCTAGCATTTTTAGCACCACTACCGGGGATGAATTGAAGATTTTCCCTGGGATAGAACGACAAATCTTACTGATTCTAAAGGTGCATCAGAACTTAGTACCATTGAATATTGCAAATTTCACCTGGTGACTCCACTGGTCCAACTCCACTGTTTCAGCTGGCTCCGAAAGGTAGACACACGAGGTATCACCCACAACTGCCTCTAGCCACGCCTGAAGCTGACCCAAAGAAAATTATCACAAAAGGAAAGACCCCTTAAGAAGGTACTTCAACTTATGAACTAGGTGATTATGGTAATTTCCATCATCCTCCCTTTGAAACTCCATTAGTTTCTTCTCATACTCCTATTATATCTTCCGTTGGAGTTTCTAGAGCCTTGAATTTTGGGAGTTTTCCTACTGTTTTCTCCTCCCCTGGCCTTGGTTTGGAAGGAGAATGTTTTGACACTCCCATCTCCCCTGAAGTTGTTCCCTGGCTCAAACACAAGACCTTAGGATATTTTCCCACTCCAGGTGTTGCTATCCCTTTCCCTACTAGATTCATTGTAGGAGAAGCCTCTTTTCCTACCAGCTTTTCTACCTTTTTCCTCGGAAGTGCATTTACAGTCTCACCTTCTTGGACTCCATCTCCTCTTGGCTCTCCTCCAATTCACGTCCAAATGGAAGGTTCTAATCCCCATAGAACTAGAATGAAAGCTATACTAGTTGCTAGGTATGCCCCTCTTGTTTTTCCTCAGCCTCTGAATGCCCTCCCAGAAGATGGCTACCTTAAGCAGTTACCTAAGTTTATGGGTGAGGGAGACATAACTGCAGAAGCACATCTTGAAGCCTTTTATTTATAGATAATCATTCCATAGAGAATGAAGATGTATGGATGAAGATCTTTGTTCATAGCCACGATGGTGAAGCTAGGAAGTGGTTAAGGGCCTTTCCCCCTAGATCTATTGGTGGGATTGAAGCCCTATATGAAGTCTTATTAAAGGATTGGGGAGACAAAAAGTATCTCCTATACTATATTACAGAGTTTGTGGCTCTGATGAAAGAGGAAGGGGAATCTATGTCTAATTTCTCCAAGAGGTTTAATAAAATGTATAGTAAAATTCCCACTGAAGTCAAGCCTACAGAAACCTCTGCGAAGATTACTTATGCTAATTCTTTTGATCCTGACTTTTGTCTCCTACTAAGAGAAATAAGAGCTACTTCATTGGCTCATATGCAAGATGCAACCCTTGAAGTAGAGCCTAATATATGTGCAGTTGATAAACTTAGGAGCAAGGATGACAAAGATAGAGGAAGAGGGAGGTCTGAAGTCTCAACCTCTGGTTCCTCTACTTCCCATCCTCAAGTTGATGAACTTACTAAATTAGTAAAATCTATGTCTGTTGAGATGGAGAAGTTGAAGCTCGAAGGAAGACAGAACTATAGAAATCCACAAAATGTTGATAATAGAGGTAATTTTAGGAGACCTAACAACACTCCCTAGATTCTTCCAAGAGAGAAGAGGAACAGAGATATAAATGATCAGAACGTCTAGACCCCTCTCCAAAATAATATTGTTATGGATGATGAAGGTGAGGATGAGGACCTTGATCTTGAAATCCATTGCCTTGGATACGCCTCCTCCTTTCCTCATTTGACTCAATCTTCATACGAGGAATCTCTCATGGACAACCAACTTAATGAGTTGATTAAGGGAGACAAGGCCAACAACAACCCAAACAGATATAATCTAAGGTCAAAGAAGAAAGGATGAAAGCCTGATGTTCTTCACCAACCTTCCAAAGCAGAGAAACCTGCTAAAGATATAGCAGACAACAACAGAGGTAAGAAAGTGCAAGCACCCTCTCCAGTAATTAAAGTTCCTATTCCATAAGTGAAAGAAATTCTAAAGCCCCCTCCCTCTTTTAATTTGGACCATGAAATTAAAAAAATTAGAATCCCTGTACCCCTTTCTGAGCTGGTCAAACATGAAGACTTCAAAAGGATCTTCTCTAAACTATTGCATTCTGAACCCACGTCTCATCCCACAAACTCAGTCAATTTTCAAGATGAAAAGCCAGTTGTCATATTAGGACCTTTGGTATAAGATAGAGATGATTCCTCCCCTCCCTTATAATCTTCATTGAACATCCATGATAAGGTGATGCATAACCTCTTAATGGATTCAGGAGCATCCCATAATATTATGCCTAATATTGTCATGGAAGAACTCGGGTTGGAAGACACAAAAACCTACCATGACCTGTATTCTTTCGATTCCAGGAAGGTGAAGTGACTTGGGGTTATCAAAGACCTGGTCATGTCCATGTTCTAGTTGCTGATGAAGAGTGTAGTCATGGATATCGTAGTGGATGATTCTGCCCCAAGTTCGGAATGCTCCTATCTAGATCTTGGATAAATATATTGGGGGGGACCTTGCAGATGGACCTTTCATACGCCACCATTCCTGTGTTCGGGGGTGAACAAAGGAGACTTTACAGGGAAGTGAAACATGCATACATCATCAATGATGAAGTAAACCCCATCAACCATCCTATATTTTCTTTGAGCATTGACTTAGGATCCAACATATTGCAGCTCACAGGTGCTTCTGAAGCTCCTCTTAAAATCATAAAGAAACCCATTTCCTTTCGTGAAATACCTCTCCCAACCACTTCAGTGTGGAAGATGTTCTTTGACAGAGCCTCTTCTAAGGAAGGGGCTGGTGCTAGAGTGGTTTTTGTGTCACCTTGTCAAGAGGCTATACCTTTGTCTTATAAAATTTAATTTGAATATACCAACAATGTGGCAGAGTATGAGGCTCTTGTTTTGGGTTTAAGGGCTGCGAAAGACATGGGGATTGAAGAGCTAGCATTATTTGGAGATGTTGAAATAATTTTTCATTGGGTCAAAAATATTTATCAAACCAAGCACCCTATGCTTAAGACTTACATAAATGAGGTGTGGGACCTAATTGACAATTTCTTCTTAGCTTTCAACATTTCATTTATTCCAAGAGAGGAGAATACTATGGCTGATTCTTTGGCTGTCTCAGCGAGCCATTTCAAAATCGCACTGCCACCTAAGCTCAGGTATGATGTTGAGGTAAGATATAGGCCCTTTGTACCTGACAATATCAAGCATTCGAAGGTGTTAGAGAATGATCTTGAGATCAAAAAAATTCTTGAGTCTGTTGATGAGTTCTTTGCGTTACACATTGATCAGGATCATGATTCCGAAGGTGAACCTCACGCTGATGTATTTTTAAATAAAATTTTTGATCACCATATTCTTCAACTACCTAGAAACCACATTCCAAAAGGACTAGTTCCTTTAGAAATATTGTTCAATGGGAATGATGTGGTAGCAAAGTTTAAAGGCCCAACTGAGGGTGTTGATGTAGCTGAATGAAATATTGGTACAGAGGAAGATCCAAAGTTTGTCAAGTTGTCAAGCTACCTGTCAAGGGAGCAGAGAGCCGAGTATATTGATGTTAAGCCCTAATATTGTCTCATTACCCCTTAATTGGGGGATATTATATTAGTAATGTTATTTTATTTATGTCAGCTTTAGGCCATTAGTTGTAATTATACATCCTAGTCTCCTATATATATCAAGGAGACATTTTCATTTTGAATCATCTTGTAGTTGAACATTTAAACGGGGGTAAAAGGAGGTTGCCCCCTCGAAGAGGCTTATTATCTGAAATTCTCTCTTTTTCAAGGTGTTGAGTACTTTTTATGAGGATTTTCTATGCTATATTGATAATTGGTTCTTAACATATGGTATCAGAGCTCAAGGTCTTGGGGTTTCACTGCTACATCTGAGACACCTTGGCATTTTCTCTATAACTTTTTTTCTACAATGTTTCAGAAGGAATGGCTTGGAATATATTTATTATACGGATCAAGGTACAGTGGGTTCAAAATTAATCTCTTGAGGCCATATAATTTCATATATATGCCTGTACAAGATAGGGTTCTGGAATCATCCTGAACTGAGCCATTGCAGAATTTTCGCTATAAAAACTTTTTTGTAACATTTCAGACCTTGATCTCCGCAGGATATTTACAGAAATTATTAAGGTATCTTTGTTAAAACGTTTAGCTTCTGGGTCATCTTAAATTTGTAGAAACACCTTGTGTAAGATAGGGTATCTGACTAGTCCTATTGACTAGTCTCAAGAAGGTGTTCCAGGTAAAACAATCATAACTTCTTCCTAGAGTATCCAAATTTCATGGGACTGGTTGCATTGGATCATGGATAGTCTGTAGTATTTTTTGTGTGAGTTGTAGAATTTTATATCAATTATTTTGTGCAGGGCACACTATACAAGTGAGATCTCCTGGAAAGGCCAAAAATCTACAAGTTGTGGGGAAGTTATCGTAAATTCTACTTGGCACATCCAATTTTGGTCAAACCTATGGAATTGCAGAGAAGAAATATTGTCTAGCAGAACCACCTCAAAATCAAGGTTCAAAAGTGATACTTGGCCAACATGCCACCCAAAAAGGAAACTTCTACACCAAATAAGCCTCCAGAAAATCCTACTTGGACTCTTGATGAAGGTGAAATGCGTAGGGACATAAATGAACTAAAAAATAAGATGGATTCAATGGAAGCTAAGTTGGATACTAAGATAGATGGTTTAAAAGGGGAGATCATGGAAGTATTGAAAAATTTCGTAACAGAGAAGACACCTAAAAGTGAAAATGCAATCCCATGAAATTCATGATGAGGACACAAGGAAGGTGAATCAAGAATGGAGAAACTCCAACTTTGGTTTGAAGACCAACCATGTTCCTAAGATTGAT